>VYZW01053057.1:226-13268 GCA_013401315.1 Balaeniceps rex
TCATTCCTGGTTTACAATACGCCTTTCTTGTGAGCAGCATGTAACTGAGATGTGTGTGTAACTTTTAACAGGTAACTCAGGCCACATGCGTGAAAGCATTAGTGCATTTCCAGGTTTTAGTGCAAAAGAGTACTGAGTCTAGGTTCAAGTTATGCTAGTTTATCTGCATATTTATTTTCCTCGTGGCATTATCTCTCCATGTCTGTGTTACAGGACATGTGTCCCTTTCTATATAGATATTGAGTGCAGTGGGAGGATAAATCAAAAATCTCAAGCAAATTCAGTGAAGGTGCAATCTCCAGGAGACTGGAGCGTTCTCTTGACCAGAAGGCAAGAGTGGGTCCTTCCTTGGTGGACAGGGCAGGTTTGGGGCAAGTCAAGGAAGACTTCTGCAGGTGAATGTCAGCTATGTAAATTTACTACCTGACCTCCCTTGCACTTTCTTTGCATGTAAGACATGAGTGCAATTCCTCTAAGTTTGTTCTTTTTATTTTCTTGGTTGGGAGGCATTGCTTCCACTCTAACCTAGAGTAACTTCTTAGCTCCCATCAAATCTGTCTAGTTTATGCACTTGAGAAATATTAGAAAGAGAAAAGACAAAATGTGGCAACATACGTCAAGCTCATCAATTATGAACTAATCATAAATATACTGAGCAATTGTGACATGTTGATGCAGAAGGACCTTATTCTTGGCATATGGAGAAGAGAAATGCAGGACTCAGCCACAAATGTTGATGTGCAACACAGAAAACAAACTGCTTCTAGAAAATTATACCTGTCCCTTAAATGACAAATTCTCACCATCACTCAAAGCTAAAAGAAATTCCATATCTTTCTCATTACAGTTCCCACACATATGACTTTTTTATAACCTTATCTAAGAGAAGCTGTCATTTTAAATAGAAACATGACATATCCAGATAGATTATCTAATTAAGTTTGTAACTGCAATATAAACTACAATGTAGAAGGGAGAAATATGAGCTAAAACCCAGGGTTAATTGGTGTTTAGAGCTCTAAGGTAACACAGTTGGACTGTTCACTTTCCGGGCTTTTTTTAGCTTTCTGAGAGCTAGCAAAAGCCTCTGTGCTGTACGTTGTGGTCTGCACTGTCAGGTCAGGTGTGAGTATCCTGTACACAGAAACCACCAGTGGAAATGTAATAACCCATTTTTCATCAAAACTATGAACTTTCAACAAACAACAAACTTGCCTTTTAAATCTTTTTCAGCACTCCTTAGCAGAATTGTCAGGAATCAGATAAAAGTCAGTGCTGATATATTATGATAGAACAGTAACGAAGAGTAATTCACAGGCTTCCTTTTTTTTGTGGACATAGCAGGTCAAAGTTTACAAAAAAATTTTGAAGGTGCTGGAAAACCTATTATCAGAGCTATACCAGCTCAGTTATACTGGCAAGTGTGCTCATCACTGTGTTCCAGTAGAACTTCTCTCTCCCCTTGAGTTTGACCAGGAATATCCTGTGATGAAAACACATTTGGCAGCAACACCTGAAAGAATAAGTCTTGTAGTCTCTTCTTACAGTGGGGAATTCTAGATAAGTAGTGTATTAAATGCTTGTGTCCTTCTTTTAAAAGTGGTACTCTTTCTTCTTCAGCCAACACTGTCTATCTGATTGCTGTCCACCACCTCGAGACTCTTCATCTGGAGGCAGAATCCTCTAATGGTAGATCTCTGTCTTTACCTAAGGAAGAGTCATTCCTCTTCCTCCTATGTTGTTTTGACTATTACATCAGCTCAAAGAAACATTCCTGTTTAGCATGATATTTGAGAAGCTCAGGCGCAGAGCTTTCCTACCTGCAGAGCACTACATTGTGCACATTGATCCTACTTTCTGCTTAACGATGGAAAACTATCTCAAAATAAACTGGGAAGTGGCTATATGGTAGCTTAATGCTGAAGGTTGAAAGTGCTGTAAATGTGTCATAGCACAGTAATATTATTGCCTAACAGTAAACAACAGACCTTAAAAGACACTATAATTTTCTTCTCATAAAACACCTTTAATCATAGCTTTATTGTATCTTCAGCATTTATTAAGGCAATAATGCAATTATTAATAATTTAAGCATGACTTCATAGTAAAAGCTGTAATATCAGGTGTACTGCCACCAGTCACCTGGTTCAAATGGAGTCTGCATCTCCCACAGTAGGAGGATGGATATGAGCCATCCCCAAATTGTCAAAGTTAGTAGAGTAGCAAGTGATTTGCTATAGATAGGGCCAAATTCAACTCACCATATTGCTCCAGACAACTTAGGAAAAGCTTCGGATAGCTATATCAGATTAGGAATTGGACCAAATGGTACTGTGGGCAGGTGTCACTATCTTTTTTTAAAGGGATTTATACAGCTTTCCTAAAATTCATTTGAACAAAATCTGTCAATCTGCCTTGTAGGTAGTGTCTGACAATTTGATGGATGGATCACATTTTCTGATATTAGTAGAAAAGGAGAACACTTCTCTCCACAGAAATGGGCTATAAGATTTGTGTGGAAAGTACCTTCTTCCTTTGTCAAGGCAATTGAAAGATTACTGTAATAATAATAATACATAATGCTAGACCAGAGGCAAAAGATTAAAAAGTTCATCCCTGACCCTCCTAGGCTCTCCCTAAGGGTAGTGCAGCATTCTGCATGAAAGTGACTGATGTTTTCATTTCAGTACTGATTAGACAGGGCTCTGCACTGCAAACAAAACAGAAATAGTCATGCAAACACACTGTCGTGCTGGCAGTGCCAACAAAATGGGGGAGAAGTGGCTGGGCAGAAGCAGTACAGAAACACTTATTCTCCCAACCTCCTTCCTCATTTGAGCAGTGGGATGCTGGGGGAATTTTGCATCATTCTCACCCATGATGGAATACCAAAATATGTTGCCATAGGGGATCATATTAGTGACCCACACTGACTCCAGTACTGACATTCTCTGCAAAAACAGTTATGGAATAAAGTAGACAGATTCTCTTCCTGGTAAATACTACTGTATTCCATCTGGGACATATTTCTCCATAACTGGTAATACATTACCTTGCATAAACACTTCCAATTTAAAAAATTTTTACTAGTTTGGCCATGACACAGAATCCTGCTTTTTAAAAGAACCCACAGTATTCTAAAATTGTAATGAAGGTCTTTTCAACTTTATCAAGGATTAAAAGGGATAAGTTATCTAACCAGGCTTCATCTGTGTGCCTGATTTCCTCTGCAAGTCTCTTGTGCCTGCAACACCGTCCTAAAGTCAGGAAGAATCCAGCAATAAGCAGCCCAACAAATGTGCAGGTGGGTTCCAGTAGCAGAACTTTTTTACATTGCATGACTACTTCAGACTATTGCCGGCATTTTTCCAAATCTCAGCAAGCCATCTCTAAGGGTCAGCTAAGCAAACACACTAGCACCTCAACTGATTTTTTTTTTCCTATAACATCATGTCTAGTCTCTGTCAAGATCTGGTAAAGAGGCATATTCATTGTCCTCATTTATGGGTCTGCATGATGAACATGCAGCTTTCTGAAACAAGTTAGGTGCTTAAATCTCTGATGAGAAGATGCAATCTGGAAAGATCCATTTATCTGCCAGGATATGCTGTACTGCATCTGTAACTAGGCAGATTTACAGTCAAAAACACATTCAGACTGGTGAAGCCTCACTGGTAGAGTGGATCATTTCACAGGCATCTTTAAATGGAATGAAAGAAGGGAATTTCTGTGAAAGAAAACTATATTCCTGTAGGATACAGCAGTTAAGAACTGAGCAGTTGGCTTAATTAAATCAGTCATCATGAATGGAGATTGTAGAAAGCTTTGGGGGAGAATATGCACTTGCTAGTGTAATTCTACCTAAGAAAGAAAATGTAAAATCAATACAGTCATTTCAGTCTGTATTTACTTCAGAGAGGGGAAGCCAAGGACAGGATATGTGGGTCCACTTAGAGAAAACATGCCAGAAGATAGTTTAACATGACTGTCACTAACCAGAAAATCCCAGGAAGCAAAGTTGATGACTTTATTTCATGATCATGTTATTGTTTGGTTTACCCGCACCTGTTTCCAAATATAGTTAGGAATTTGTGAAAGAATTCCATTTTCTCTTTTTCATCTTATGATTTAAGTGTTGTTGATTTATTTCAGAGTGGCTGCAAACTCCCTCTGTGCATGGTGATGAGGAATGACCCTTAAGGTTTGGCATTTGCCTCTTAACTTCCAATGCTTATCAATCAGAGGTGTAAGTCTCAGGAAGACACCTTCCCGACAGACATTAAGCACAGCAGGACAGCAAGGAAAGAAGCTGAACTTGACATGTTGTCAAGCACACCATGCTGAGAACAAAGGAAGAGGACAGTCATGATGGTCTAGAGGCTGGGGCATGCTATGCATCACCAGCATCTCCTCCTGAGGCTCTGAAATCCTAGTGCTACACTGAAAGCTCTTCCCACTTGACACAGGTTCTTCCCCTGATGACCCAGCAATGCTGTTTGCACAGCTTTTTTGGCAAAGTTCAAGTAGCTGAAGACAATGGAATTGTAAGAAATACAGACTATATATATATACACACTTACAGAAGAATCTATTAGAGAATTGGACTGATACTTGTTAAAGAGTCATCTGACTAATAGGGATGAAGAAAAAGTGGACGCAGTCAGTGCTTCTTTTGCCTCAGTCTTTAGCAATACTGATAGACCCTGGGCTGCCCGGTCCCCTGAGTTGGAGGACCACGAGTGTGGGAACAGGGACTTTCCATTTGTGGACACTGAAATTGTAAGGGACCAGCTGTATCAGCCGAATGTCCACAAGTCCATGAGGCCTGATGGGATCCATCGCAGGGTACTGAAGGAGCTAGAGGATGTTACGGCAGGACCTCTCTCGATCATCTACCAAAGGTCTTGGGAGTCTGGGGAGGTCCCTGCTGACTNGACCCTGGGCTGCCCGGTCCCCTGAGTTGGAGGACCACGAGTGTGGGAACAGGGACTTTCCATTTGTGGACACTGAAATTGTAAGGGACCAGCTGTATCAGCCGAATGTCCACAAGTCCATGAGGCCTGATGGGATCCATCGCAGGGTACTGAAGGAGCTAGAGGATGTTACGGCAGGACCTCTCTCGATCATCTACCAAAGGTCTTGGGAGTCTGGGGAGGTCCCTGCTGACTGGAAGCTAGCCAACGCTATTCCGGTTTACAAGAAGGGCGTGAGGGAAGACACAAGAAACTACAGACCTGTTAGTCTGACCTCAGTTCCTGGAAAAATTATGGAGAAGATTATACTAGGTACTGTCGAAAGGCTTTAAAGAATAATGCAATCGTCAGGCACAGTCAACAGGTTCACCAAGGAGAAGTCCTGTTTAACTATTTTAATATCCTTCTATGATAAGGTCACCTGCCTAGTGGACAAAGGGAAGGTGGTGGATGTAGTTTTTCTAGATTTTAGTAAGGCTTTTGATACTGTCCCTCACAGCATCCTTCTGGACATGTCATCCAAATGTGGGATGAGCATGCTCTGGGTGAAGAACTGGCTGAAGGGCAGAGTCCAAAGGGTTGTAATGAATGGGGTTACATCTGGCTGGCAGCTGGTTAGCAGCAGTGTTCCTCATGGTTCAATTCTAGAGCCAATTTTGTTCAATACATCTGTCAATGATCTGGGTGCAGGAGTTGAATGCACCGTTAGCAAGTTTGCTGATGATACCAAACAGGGAGGTGTAGTTGATTCTCTTGAGGGACAAGATGCCTTGCAGAGGCATCTAGATGGATTGGAGCATTGGGCAGTGATTAATGGGATGAAATTTAACAAGTTGAAATGCTGGATTCTTCACATAGGATGGAGTAACGCCAGGCACAAGTATAAATTGGGAGAAGAGTGGCTGGAGAGCAGCCCTGCAGAGAAGGGTCTGGGGGTGCTGGTCGACAGTAGGCTCAATACGAGTCAGCAGTGTGCCCTGGCAGCCAAGAGGGCAAACCGCATCCTGGGGTGCATCAAACGCGATATAACCAGCTGGTCAGAAGAGGTGATTGTCCTGCCGTATTCAGCGTTGGTGCGGCCTCACCTTGAGTACTGTGTGCAGTTCTGGGCCCCACAATGTAAGGCGGCTGTTCGGGTACTCGAATGCATGCAGAGGAGGGCAACAAAGCTGGCGGAAGGACTGGAAAGAATGTCCTATGAGGAGCAGCTAAGGACTCTGGGTTTGTCTAGTTTGGAGAAGAGGAGGCTGAGGGGCGACCTCATTGCTCTGCACAGCTTGCTGAGGAGGGGAAGTGGAGAGGGAGGTGCTGATCTCTTCTCCCCGGTATCCAGTGATAGGACGCGTGGGAATGGTTCAAAGCTGCGCCAGGGGAGGTTTAGACTGGACATTAAGTGGCATTTCTTTACCGAGAGGGTGGTCAAACACTGGAACAGGCTTCCTAGAGAGGTGGTCGATGCCCCAAGCCTGTCGGTGTTTAAGAGGCATTTGGACAATGCCCTTAATAACACGCTTTAACTTTTGGTCAGCCCTGAAGTGGTCAGGCAGTTGGACTAAATGATCGTTGTAGGTCCCTTCCAACTGAAATAGTCTAGTCTAGTTTAGTCTGGTCTATCCTATCCTATCCTATCCTATCCTATCCTATCCTATTCTAATTAAGTATATTGAATCCTACTTCATGGCAAATCAAGCTGGAAGGGGTGAAATGGTTAATGCCCTCAGATGTCCCGTCTTCTCCCCTCCCATGCTTTGTCTCCTTTTTGCATGAACAACTAAACGGGACATGAATTTCCCATATGCTTAGCTTAGGCACTACCACATCAAGTAAAACAAAATTTCCACTGTTTTATTTTAACATGCTGCATTGTAAACTGAGTCTGTTCAGATGTTGCTATATATCCTGCCAGTCTGAAATGGCACAGTAACCCTTCCAGCCACAAAGGGTTAATCTGGCACAAATGCCAGAAAATGTCATTAGTGCCAAGATTGCATTTAAGCCAAAAAGAAATTACTTTGAACTTCCCAAACTGGTCACTGCCAAGAAGTCATCCACTTTTTATGAAAGAGGTAGCAGTGTGTATTAGGTTACGTGATTAAAGGCTCACCTCCACAAACACTAAGGTGTAGACAGGCATAATGCCAAGTGAAGGAATCCCAATCAGAGAAATGAGCCCCTGTCCTGGCTTCTCCCAGGGCTGTCACAGGAGAGCCATCATGCTCTGGGCATGACATCCATCACCATCAGTCAATGGGAGAGGCTTTCTGGATCACCCCACAGACTGAGATAGGTTACTGCCTACAGGGTTTTGGGGTCATTGTAGGATGCTGGGAAAGAGTGTCTTGGGACGCTATACAAGACTTCAATATGAGATGTTCAGGGGAGGATCCAAAGGCAGAGAAATGGAGGGATCAACATGCTTTGTGGAGGAACAAGCGTGGAAACAGGGGGGTAAGGATAAAAGGGGCCAGCTGCATGTTAGCAGGTCAGTACACTTGTCTGGCCATGCCCTGTACCTGATCACTGCTGTCCTGCATTCTCATCAAACTCCATTTCTGACAATTTTCCTGGGTGAGGGACTCTTTATTCTGTGTACATGTGTGTGGGGGCTGTCTGAGTACCAGCACATTGAGTCAGACCACAGGTCGGAGGTCCTGTGTGTCTGTGGTGAAGCAACTAGAGAGAGAAGAGCGCATACATCTTACGTGGGTGTGTATGTTGGCACATGACTGCTAGCAACCATCAAGCTGGATGAGCTGGTGGATGGGGTAAGAGGTTGGATAACCTGTTTTTGGGGTGGCCGTAAGTCTGGGACAAATAGTAGAGAGACAAGTAGCTGAGAGTTGGCTACTGGAGGGAGCAGGGGGCTCCAACCCAGCCACTGGGGAGACCCTGGCGACTGGCGGACACCTACTGATGAGGTCCTAAGACTGAACCAGCTACTGGGGAGGTCCATTTGCTTGTGTGTGTCTGTGTGCATGAAGCAACTGGGAGACCATGGTGTCCAGGAACCAACTACTGAGTAGACCATCTAAGGACACTTACTGGAGGTATCTATACTGCTTATGTGTGGGGGTGGGTGGGGGGTGGGGTAGGATGTGGGGGGGGTTGTGGCTGTGGGTGTGCAAAGACAGGGGACTTTCTGTATCAATAACTGCAGTGGAACTGTGGGCTTCAGGGACTCTTGTCTCCAGGTGCCAACAATTAGGGAGACCTGGGATCCAGGGACAGCTACTGGATAGACTGTGGTCTAAGACCTGCTACTGGAGGGATCCACACTGTGCATGTTTACATGTATCTATCTACGAATTCCACCAGGCTTTCATCCTGATCAGCCAGAGGTAAAGATGAGGCCACTGGTGCTGTCTGTGTTTGCATGAGTGGTGTTTTCTGTCCTTGTTGACCTGTGTGGCTGGCCATGTGTATATGTATGTCTATTGTTTGTAAGTCTGCACGTGTGTGTGCATGCACGTGCTCAGCCTCACTATGTCTGGACATGAGGAAACAGAGCCGTGGCAGCCTCACCACTGTTGGGTTACTGGATTCAGCAAGTCCTAATGTCTGAAGCTGACAAGCAACTAAAAAAACCTTTACTGCTAAGAAGTTCAGTGCCTCTGAGACCATCATAGATTACTTCAAGTGGGTATTGGCCAAGTTTAACTAAGATAGTTTGGGAATGAAATAAAAATCAAAATAAAAGAAAGAGCAATATATTATACCGTCCCACTGAGACAGAATATATAAATTCTCCTGGCTCTCTAATGAATGTTAAATTGGCACATGAGATCAAGAGCAATGCATTTTTTACCAACGAACAAAGCCTGCATTATCAGCAAATAGAAAATATCTTTCTGCTAGGCTATACAGTGTTTTGTCTGTACGTAGTACAGTCCCCTGTGGTGAACTGTAGCAGCACTGGATGTTTTGGAGCAAAAAAAGAAGGACTAGAAATAGATGTTGAGGGTTACTATTTTGTAACTACAGTGTTGGGGGGTCTGTGCAAATTATGTGCATTATCATCATCAACGTCATGCAATTTCAATGGGTAATCATCTGTCCTTGTTACTCTCTGGGCTAAAATAATAAATGAAAAAAAGTGGAAAATTACACCAAATTAATGTATTCTTGTGACAAAATAGTGATGAGAACTGAAAGTCATTCACAAGACAAGCAAAAATCTGTTTTGTTCTGATGCCTTATACAGAGTATTCACAGAAATGGATGAAATAGTTTGAACTGAAATATCAGAAAGAAAGTTGCCTCTCTTCATAATGCAAGCACTCCATTGATCCCTTGAAATTGTATATCACAAAAGGAAAAGCTTGCAGCCTTGGAGAAAACAAGTCTCATTTAAATGACTACACGAGTTAGACTAAGTCCTTCAAAGGCTTTGGCTCCATTGTGAAGTTCTGCTGGCACAACTTTGTCAGTTTGTGATGAGTCAGATATCCCAACACAGTAATGCCTGTAAAATCTCAGCCAGAGGCAGTTATGGTAAGTAGAAGAAATCCTTTGGCAGCGAGGTTTAGTGGAGTCAGACTGATCTGGCTTTCTTGCATTAAGCCTTCAGTCGAAAATGCTGATAAATTCACCTAACTCAGGTTTTGTAGAATGGCATAAACATGCCTGCTGTATCCCAGTGCAGGGTTCTTCTAAGACAGGTATGGTGGAAATATAGATGTGTTGCGGAAGTGTATCCAGAGGAAACAGGTCACCTCCAAAGTTGGTGTAAACGTAGAGGAATTAACTAATTTCTTGTTCAAGTTGCAGAACCCACATGTCCTCCCAGAATAATACTCAAATCATTAACAGTATAGATGCCTGTCTCTCATTTCTAATGTGCACTAGAAGAGATGTATCAACAGCAAGGCATGGAAAGCACTATGTCCTTCTTTAAACTTTTTTGGGGATCAAACTGTTAAACTTTTCACAGGTGGTTGAATTGCATTTGTTCCTCATTTTTCTGGGCACACAGTGTGAAACTCTGGAGTCTGATTTGCACAGGTGCAGAGTACACACAGCTGCAAGTGAAGTCAATGAAAGCTGTGGTGTGAACACATGAAATGCTGTATAATTCTAAGTTGAAATGCATTTTTAACATTGTAAAGTTATATATTGAACTACTTCACTGAATTTTTCAGGGGTAAGGAAATGATGAGCCATAGGCAGACACTTGGAATAAAATCTTTCATGACAAAATATTGAAATTTGGCAAAATTATATGAAAGTAGAAACCCAGTCTTTGTATGAGTGGGAAGTGTTAAGCATGCTTAAGAAAAGGTGACACAGCCCCAGTCTGATTTATGATAACTGTTTTCAGAATCCCTATTGTTCATTATAAAAACCTTTCTACTATGGCAGAAAAAGTTTAGAATCAACTAACAGAAGCTTATTTTCAATTCAAAATTAATGGCTGAGATGTTTTTCTTCCAAATACTAAAAGCACTTACAACATAAGAGAGGCTAATTGACTGTCAAATTTACACCAGTTAATGGTATTTTGCAGGTACTTAAGTTTAAAGAGATCCACATTCGTTTTGTTCTGTCCAACTCTTTGGGAGCGTTATATTCTCTGTTAATGGAAATTGCATTAATTGAAGAGAGAAGAATATAACCTTTTGTAAGGTAAGAAGCAGTTAGCAGTATGGTTAAATTACGGAATGGATTTTTTATTTTCAATTTTAATTACAATTTATATTTTTGAGCCACCTTCAAAAGATTGACCATCTTTGATAGTATGTCATCTGATCTGTGTAACATCACCTTGGGAAGAACAATTGGGAGAAAATCCTTACACATACTGTAAGAGTTGAAAATATGGAATAAATTTTGCACATAATGTTGTCATTTCATTGTTGCCAGCCATTGCTAAAATAGAGTGGATACTGGTAGAACACCACTTTGGGGAAAGAGAGAGTTAACAAAATTACCTCTTGTAGGACTGACTGCACAAGAGCTTTTCCTTTAGTTTACATAGTTACTTTACAGCCTGTGGAGAATTAATTAGCATGGAAGAAGTATGGAAGTATGGAACAAAGAAGTATGGAATCTAAAGATCTGAATTTCACAGCCCAAAATCCCAGTCTAAACTCCCTTGAGGTTGTATCTTAAATTGAAGCTCTATTTCCATATTAAATGGAAAGTTGCTTAGATTTCATGGAATAAACTCACAAAGTGGGCACTGCTTGGTCTTAATGGCTGATCTTATAGCTATTTTGCTCTATAGTAAATTGCATGGCAGGTATTTTTCAAATAATACTCAAAACAATGGACAGAAAAGAAACAAGAAAGAAGAATAAAACAATGTCAAACAAAAAATAAACTGTCTAAGTAGCGGAATTCAAATTAGTACCAGTGGAGCAAACTAGAAGTATCTGCAGTGCAGTAAGTATACACAGTATTATTATAGTGGCATAGAATCCTGAAAGGCATCTGTTATGCATCTGTGTCCAAAAGGGAATGAAACCTAAAAAGAAAATGCCTGTTTGGGTACTTTTTAAATGCAAAGATTCAAGGCTAGATTGGACAGACAAGTTCGTTCAAGACATACTCGTTACTTGTATGTAAACATGAAACTTTTATGGTATGTGTAAGTATAATGAATTGGAAGCACATATTTTACATAGGAATAATGCTCTGTTGCTGTTTGGAGGGGCATAAACTTTGATCAGATTTCATTGTAAAGAATGTTAGAGAATCATCTATTAAAGTTGCTTTTGGAGATAGCAAAGTGACTTTGTCGACAAATGAACAGCTATTTGCTGCTCTTTCCAGTGTAATTCCTCTTTCTTTTTAAATTTGGTAAAATTTCATGTGAGTTAAGGTCATATAATCATCTAATCAATGTAGCAAATTCAAGAGAGAGGAGGAATTACGGTGGGAATGGAAGAAAATAGCTTTCATTTGTTCATACAGTCATTCCACTGACATGGAATATTGGGTAGAAGTTTCTCCGTTTTGGAAAATTGTTAGACTGGTCTCAAAAAATATCTTCCTAGAAAAAAAAGTGGTTTGGTGTAGTCTGGAAGCTTCTTAAAAGGAAATAAGGTACTACCAGATCTCTTGGTGAAAATGTTTAAACAAATATTTGAGTATGTTGGAGTATCAGTGGAAAATACACACAAAATAATTAAACCCTTTTTTTTTTCTTTTGTTTCTTTCCTAATTTTTTTAAGGCAGCTTTACTTAAAGGCAGTAAAGTTCAGTAGTGTTTAAGGCAGCCAAGACAAGAAGACAATGCGCAGTGCAGATATTGGGAATGGTAAAATATAGGATGCTCTTATCTCAATCGATTTTCAGTTAATATAGGAGTAGAAACATTATCCTTTGAATGGAATCTAAAGTTACCAAGTTCTTAATGTAACTTTGTGCTCACTTACGATCTCTGACAAGTAATAGTGGAACACCAGTTGGGGTAACTACACCCACTTTAGCTAAAATTCCCATTGAGTTTATTTTAGCAGGTGCGTTTTTGTTGCTAAATCATAACATAGCCCCTCTGTGAGACTTGTAATTTTTGCTGGGGATTCAGGAAAACTAAGGCTTATTTTACTTCAAAAAGTAAAGGTGGAAAATAATCCTGCTGTCTTTTTCCATCTTGTTCTTCTATCTCTCCATGTTAAAATTGAAGTACTTGGGGTTTGGCACCCAGGCCTTTTGTTTCCAGTGCTACCAAAGCCTGATTAGTAACACTGACAGCAGAGAGCTGCAACCTCTTCCTCAGATAGATACTTGATCTCCATATGCAGCACAGACTTCTAATTATTTTTGCAAAGAAATAATACCTGCAGCTCTTGAGTCTTCTACTGCTGCTTAGGGGGACGATGGAGGAAGAATGAGCCCTGTAATCCTGTAGTGATAGCTAATGGGAAGGAAAAGGGACCAAAGAAGAATTAAGAGTAGTTTCCCTGAATTCCTCCTTCCCCAAACACTATTGTGTGGAGCCACAAAGAAGATCTTCGTAACAGGCACATTCTTCCTAGTTGCAAAGAAAAATTAGGTATGTCTGGGCTGCTTGAAAGCTTCTCAGCAGTGAAGTAATGAGTGATACTGAGTCTGCTGCCCTGTTGTAG
>VYZW01053057.1:17921-58055 GCA_013401315.1 Balaeniceps rex
TAGAAAACAGAATATTGTAAACATTATGTTAAATTGCTTGAAAAGGACTGCTCTTCAAATGTTTTTGACTCTTTAATATTTGAAAATGCCACAGAATTTAAAAAAAAAGAATTGCCTCACTGTAAGCATTTCACTGGGCAGTTTTTCAAATTAATGCAGTTTAACTATTACATTAACTTAATGGCTATTTTCCCCTACTTTAACCATGTTAAATGTGCCGGCAATAATGAGCTTCTAATGCTGTCTCTTTCAAGTCTCAGAGGCATCTTTAGAGCTCTGTTTATCTCCTGGATCATAAAGCTGCATAATTTAGTATTCAAACAATTCATTTAAAACTGAAACACTTTGAATTACCGTAAAATTAATCAGAAAAAAAGAAATCTTAACATGCCCATTCTGTTTATCTCTATTTAGCAAATTTGAAAGTGTAAGACAAATAAAACTTTACAATATTCTGTTTTCTACTTATGAATCAGCTGCTATAAGCATAAATATATGTAAAACTATAAGGGACATTTCCAAAACCTTTTGCAAAAAGTTCCTCATGGTTAGTAAACTAAGATGACTATTCTGATGGAACAAACCTTTTAGATTTTTCCATACCATTAACTTAAATAGAAACACCTTTAAAATAAATTGGCATCTCTAACTTATTTCCAGATTTGCAATGCACAGAGGTAGTTGATGTACATAATCAGAACTGCTGCCCCATTAAGTGGCTATATTCCAACTATTCTGCAACTCACCACACCGTATCACTTAACATTTTAAAATATTTCTGCACCTAAGCTGTGTTTCATTTTCTTTGTTCTGCTTCTAAGTGCATTTGTTTTTTGTAGGCTGGACTATTGTTAACCAAGGAAGAAAATTATAAGAAGAAACTGGATTTAGTTCTTGCCTGTGTCAGTAGGGCCTGGATCTAATAAAAGGCTGAGATGCTTAATGTAGTAGAGTACCTTATTTGAGTACCCAAACATCAATTGTAAGCCCCAGATTTAGGCACCTAGGGTCACCACAATTTCCTGGGGACAGTTAGTTACCAAAGTAACTTCTCTCATATTATTTGAGATGTCTTTATCTGATCTAGTGTCCATCTATAATCAAGAGAGTTGTGGGATGCACTCATCTAGTTTATTTGAGGATGATTATAGGTGTCTGCATATGGTCAAGTGAATCCCTGTCTAGAAATCTTTTTCTTTCACATTGGGAGAGCTGCTTAATTACCAGGACCCATAGGGATACAAATGAAATCCAGTCCCTGTCCCTAAGGCAAGCTATGTTACACATGGCAACAGCAACTCTGTCCATTCTGAATCAGGGTCTGGATTTTCCTTTTCCAGCTCTTTTTTCAAAGAACTGAGTAGCACTTTTGCTGTTTTGCCTTATTTCTTGTCAAATTTATCCAGTGTATGGTTCATATAACACAAAGAATCCAGATTCCTGCTTCTGCAGCTGAATGTCCTTCCCAGCATCAAGCTGCAAAATCATACCTTTTCTTCATATCTTGCACGTGTGGTTCCTTCTGTCCCGTGCATTCTAATCTGTGACTTTCACAGGATAGGTGGAGGATGCTTCTTTCCCAGGCCAAATTATCCTTCTGGGGAAAGCTGGGCATTGGAAATCCTGAGTTAGGTGGGCGTAGATTTTGGGTCTCCCATTTCATAGGTGATTGCCCTAATCTTTCTTTACATTTTAAAAAGAAAACATATGTGCATTTTGTTAGTGGCCTGATGCTGGTGATTTCTGTGAAAGCACATTTGCCAGCTGCTCTTCCAGATCCAGTATGTGCAAGCACTTCCCCTATGTTTCAGCTCTCAGGTGGTCATAGGTAGGAACACAGTCTCTAGCAGCTCTGATGTAGACAGTTTTGGTGATATACAGAAGTTGGATGTGGACACACAAAAATGTATCTCCCTTGCTAAAAACACAGAGGTAAGGGCACTCTCTAGCTCTCAGGTTAAACAGAAAAGACTGCTTGCATTCATCCTACATAAGAATTAGCTCTGGGATCTAAGCAATGCTGTCTTGCCATAATTATTTCCTATGGAGGATTTTTTTTTTTAGTTCAAAACATCTAAAATAATTTGAGGGCCATGTTACAGCCCAGAAAAGTGGTGTTTTAAACTGTCAATATTTATTGCATGCCCAGCTGTGGTGTATGAAGGTCACCTCTGAACTTTTTCTATACATAGAAAGATATTGGAGTTTAAGGATGCCAAACCGTTATGGGGTAGTGTTGGAAGACAGTGAAAGGTGGAGATATCCAAACCTAGGCTAGTCTTTTCTATACTGTCTTGTTGGGAGTAGTATCTGTTAGATGTCATGTCCAAGCATATACCATGTTCAGGCATTGTCTGGGAGACTGCTAGTTGGCATGGGCCAGCACTGCAACCTGCAGCTTGAAGCCAGTGAAGTAGTATGGGCAAACAGTAGTCCCTGGGTCAAACATGGCCCCGGCCATGTTTTAGTTAGCAGAGTAAATACAAGCATGGCAAACTTTCTGATTAAAAAGCAGCACCTATTTAACTCCTGCGGGTTTAGTTAAAAGCTGAGCAAACTTTTGGATTTCAGTTTTGTGCCCTTTCTAGCAAATTATGTTAATCATAGCCGACTTTAGCCACCTAAAATTTTTGTATCTGACCAAAGACAAACATGTTGTTCCTCTATTTGTCTTTGTGCTACTGAGCTCCAAGGACTCTTTCAAAAATGGTAATAGCTAATCTAAAGACCATTGGTTTAGAACTCAAGTCTACTAGTTTTCTGAAAACTTTGTCTTTTGAAAGTGTTCATTTTTGAGCTCTTTAATTTCCTGTAAAGAAATCAAGCAGAACTATTTCATGATAGATGCCATCTGAAACATGATGATTTGCTGAAGCTTGGTGGTTTACATGTGATCAGATAGCTGCTGCAGGGCTAGTGTGTAATCCAGCTGTGCTCTCTGGATTAAGATGTGTCTCCCATGATCCACTACAGATCTTCCCTACTTAAACTGATGTAGTAGGTAAATCTTAGGCTTGTGGTGCATTGTTACAAATAAGACCATAAGTACATGAACTACTACTACTTGTAGACAGTTACCACTGACACAGGCTGTGTTTAAACTAGCATTTTGGCAGAGAACAATACTGAAGTTTTGAAGCTTGTCTACCTGTTGTCCCCACTTTCTACACATTGATTTGGGTCAGAGAAAAGTTTCAGTACACAGAGTCCTTCCAGAGGTCAGAGCTCTGTTCCAGGTGTGCACAGATGTGCTCCAGCACCTCCTGGGGGTCTGCAGCACTGTTTGGTTCTTTAGACAGCTTCAAAAAAAATGTGTGGTGGGAACATTTGGTGTGTGGGGGACCTGATAAAATTCAATCTATCATAAAACTCTCCAGCTATAGAGAGTGTGGTTGTGAGGTCCTGAGTACCAGCTGCTTTGATCTATTGATCTCTTCTTTCTGCATCAAATTACTTGCTTATACAGACATAGCCACAGGGAAATCTCAATAACAAATGAAAACCAAACACAATGTTTCAATTTGGTGCAACAATACAAAGTGAAAGATTTCTTTGCTTCATAGGTTCTTACAGTGCCCCCACTGTTATCATGTGAGAGCAGATTCCAGAAGTGCATTAAGCACTCTGACTAATTTCAGTCATGTCTTATCCATTCTCTCTGTCATTTTCTCCTTAGGCAATGAAATGTATATGCAGTGATTTGTTTTGACTTTGGGTTTTTTTGTTAGTTAATTTATTTTATTTAATTGCCTATTCCATGTTGTGTTTGTATTAGAGTCAGCAGGTCAAAGAAACTGTTTTGGTTTTTAGAAAAGAAAGGATGAAAAGTTTGATGGAATTTATCTCCTGGAAGAATTTTGGACACTTTTTTCCTAATCAGAAGATAAGGTTTTAACAATTAAAAGCAGGTATTTAAAAATTTTCCATTCTGTGAAAACCTGAATGTATTTTGACTTTTATTCCTATCTGGGACAAAACAAAGGTGCAAATAATGGAATGTGTGATAGGGTTGACATTCCAACTTGTTTCCATCTTTAATAACCAGGAATATTGCTGATGTAATTCATTCATTCTTTTCTGCTCGCCGCTAAGATTCCTCAAATCCTTTGCCTGAAGCTTATTTGTACAGATAGAAAGTTAGTGATATTGGGGAAAACTAGCAAAAACAAAGTGAAAAATGGGTCATTTTCTTAAAGTTGAGATTCAGAAGATCGGTGAGGAGGAGGAGAGGCAGAAGTTCACCCACAACAGCCACTTATATTTTTTCCTTTATGAATATATAACTTTGCTATGAAAAATAGGGAATCTCATTTCTTTCTTTGTCATACAGACACACAATCAAAATGAAGCTTTAAATTCAAACAATATGGAAAAAGAAAGCCAGCTGGAAACTGCAAGAGACAAGCAAAGCAAAAAAAAAAAAAAAAGAAAACAGTTTTTCTGATGGTTTGTTGCATTTAAGTAATGCCAGTATGCTGAAGTTGATTGCAAGCATCCTGGGTCTCAAATGTCTGATTAAACCATATTTAAAATTATGCGGTTCCTCTAAAATTGATGTTCCTAGCTGAAGGATGTGGTTTCTCTAAAACTGATGTCCTTAGCTGTTCTTCTAATTAAAAAAAAAGATACAATTCAGCTTGAATCCAACAATCTTCACAATTAGTATTTAACTGTCCATAAAAAGTACTGATTCCCTTAATGAACCTGCTGCTACCATTGTTTACTACCTTGAATTTAAGAGAAAAAAAAACAATCCCCAAGCAAATCTCATGTTACTGTTTTTTCCACCTCTATAGTCCCATTATCAATTGTAATTACATATAATTAATCAGTGCCAGTCTCTGAAAAAAAGCTTATTGAATGGAACAAGAGTAAATAGATGATACCTCCATGGTGAAACCATAACACAGACCTAATATAACTCCTAACAAAAAGTTACAGTATAAAGTTTACCTTTAATTCAACCAAATGTCACACTCCAGAATGTTCAGGCCATCAAAACATTCCTTAATGAAGGTAATTAATCAGTTGTCCAGATATTCATTCATGATTTAGAATTACTGAAACATGAGACAGAAAATCAGTGAAAGAGGATTATCTGCTAAATGCATGGTCTTTTGAGAGCATGTTTAACATGCATGATGACTAAATTACTTGCACTTCTCTATGGAAAGGCCTCCATCACAGGTTTCACAGCTTTGCTTTTTAGAAACGTCAATCAAGTCAGTCTCACAATTCCTCCCAGGTAGCAGATGTAAACAGTCAAGTATGGTAAATGTTAAGTAATACAAGAACAGGATGGGATTTGGGATTTTTTTTCTTTTTTTTTTTCCCCTCCACAGTATGTTTCTAAATCAACAAACGTTGACTGCTGTGAGTCAAAAGTGTTTCAGGAAAGTGTCCATCGTGACAAGTTCCCATTTCATTTTTGCATACCTACACATTTCAAAATCGCTGACGTGTTCCACTTTGGCTCATTATTCCCAGGGCATCACAGTCACGAGATGCTCCCACAGGGTTAGGGGAGTCAGGAGCCGTAGGTGACAGTCAGGCAGCCAGGCAGAACCCTTACCAGCATGGGTGTGGTCCCACTGCACCCAAGCAGGGAAGGTCCAGTGATGGAAACCAGGGTCAACCAGCAGGACAGGATCGCCAGGCACCAGTGGCAGTTCAGGACTGAGGTCAAGCCAGGATCAAGGTCAGGGTGAGGTTGATGCAAGACCAGGCACTGCAACAGTTACCTACAGCAAGGTGCAGCTCCTGAGCTTGCATGGAGCTCCCACGGTGCAGGGGGAGACAGTGAGGGCCCTCCTGCAGCCTGTTCACAGCAGCCTGATCCAAGGTCACACAGCTATGACACATCAGGGCTGACCTCCAGCATAGGCAGCTAAAGCCCTTGGTGGGGGGACCATGTTGCAGAAGAGGATTACACATAACAATGGTTTCAGACTGATCAAGGCAGTTGGAGCCTGTTGATGTGCTCAAGGCAGCAAACGAAAGAAAAAGCTTAAATCTTTGTCTGAAATGACTACCCTTTTGAAATACAATTGAACAAGTAGTTGAAAAACGTAAAACCATGTTTAGAGATGAAAAATTAAAGAAGAAGTTTTGCTTGATATACTTGGTTGAATGTTATGTTTTGAATTTTTAATTCGCATTTTCAAGGTTTTGTATTTTCTTTCATATTCATAATGGGTGCTGTTTTGGTTTCGGGTTTTGTGATTTGTTTTTTTTTTTTTTAAATATCAAAAACTATTTGAACAAGAAAATTATTATCTGTGAAGCTGTAGAGCTAAGGTGACATAAAATATTCCAGACAGACTGCTGTGTGTTATGCTGGTGTCCCGGCTTACCCTGACTTCTGCTCAGTCCACCTGGAGGTTTGAATGAATTCAGAACAGTTCTTACAGGCAAGTGCTTCTTTTCAGGAAATCCATGACTCAAACCATCACATGCTAAAATACATTTCAAACATTTGCATCCACACACAACTGATATCTACCATTTTGCTGTCACTTTACCAAACTCTTGATAAACCTATGCATATTTTTGTCTCATCAAGGTAATTACAGAGAAAATTTTTGATAGAATTATTTTTTATTGATGGAATTATTTTTTTCTAGCAGTTGATGTGAACTTATTCAACGAGTGGATTTCTGTAAAACTTTCCAAATACAGGTAACTTTGCTGTGACTCACGAACTGGAGTGCTGACTCAGGCATTGAGTAACTTAATTGCCACACTTATAATTATAGAGCGGGTAATATAGTTATGGACTGCATTCTTATCCACGGCTCCTTTGTGGTTGTAATAATTGGGTAGAGGGATGTTCTTTCTTTTTAAACAAGATTTTTCAGAGCAGTTTCAAAGCCTCTATAGACAAGACTGCAATACAGTAAAACTTACAACCACAAGCTAAATAGGTATTTGGAAGCTGTAGTGTGTGTTTATGTATATACTTATTTCTGACCTTTTCAAGGTAAACCAAAACAATTTTCATGAAATGAAAAGTATGAAAACTGTTCTGTATTTTGCTTTTAATACCACAAAGAGAATAAGAAATATGAGCACAATTCAGTTCTAATAATTGAGTTCACTACATATTTACAACATAAAAGCTTTACTTTTGTGGTTTTGACCCTTTTGAACCTGTCTTTCTTTTCAGGTATACATAAATACATATATATTTACGGCTTTGATGACATTTTGCTTAAATCTGAAACTCAGTAAACAGTGAGAGAAATTGGTAGGATATTTACTAGTTCATATACAATAAAGAAATATTTCTGTTAAAATTTAAGTTCACCTAATTTTTCTGTTCCCTTTTTTGGTAATATCTGTATAGGACTGAACTTGAAGAAAATGAGCTACAGTAAATCACTATATAAAAAATATCTTCTTTATACTGTGTAGACTCATGTTTCATGAACTCTTACATTTTCAAACTAGTCAAAATTCAACAAACAATATCACTGCTCCACTATTTATGCTTATGAGCCATGTATTTGAAGTAAATTTCTTTTTCTTGTGGCTGTCAATTCTTTCCTCAAGGTAGTATTGTTTAAGGAATTAATAGACATGCAAAATATTTTCCAGTTTGTCTCAGAATTTAGGCTATAGTCAAGATTGCAGCTTCTTTTTGGGAATGGGTGGGAATGGTTTTCCAATAACTGGAATTCTTGAAGTGACCATAAGAATACTTTTTGCTCGGGGAATAATACGCTTCAGCATAAAATAATTCAAGAACTGAGATCCCCAATTGCCATTTGAACCAAAATTCCCCATGTTATCCTGTAGTATGCTATCATTTTAATCATATTATAAAATATTACTAATAAATAGGATAATTATGGAATAGTAGTATCCATTTCAAATATTGTTCATTGGACTCTGATAGAGAGAGTAACAAGAGGAATGTTTCTTCTTTATTCTGTATTTTTTCTAGCGTGTCGTATAATTCATATAAAACAGAACAGCAAGTTTCTTTGCAGCAGTAGGTATAAAAGGCTTCTGCTGAAGTGCTGTTCGGTACTTCTGATTGGTAAGAACTGGATAAGCCAGAATAGACACCACAGAAGCATATTTTATAAATCTTTGTTTCACTGGACTGGACCTCCACTTCAAGTGCCATCTTTCCTGGGTCGAAGCAGAGAAGGTCTACCCATGTCCTGAGCACTGCGTCACAGTCTGTGTTACTTATTCCTAACGGGGAAACTTATTTACTAGCTTCCAGCAGAAATGCAAAGCTGAGGGAGAAAGGCAAAAACAATCACTACAAAAAGCAAGCTGCTGCACGTTTTCTAAGTATCACAGAGCAAAACAAGTAGCTGAAGTCCAAATAGACAAGCTTCTCTGGGTCCTCATCACGCAACTATTATATGTTGCAAGGACAACTATATATAGTGGCAAGGACTGCATTCTTTTTCTGTCACTACTGAACACAAGTATATTTAGCACTCTTCCTCAGGGAAAATTGTGTTAAATTTGGGATTAGTGTGAAGGGAGGTCTAACAGAGAAACTTGTAATGTACGCTTTCTTATAACATAGATGGTTATAGCATATCCATTAGCTGACAGTGTAACAGAGCTCAGCATCTTTCTCTGTGTGGCAGGAGAGGAGGAGAGGGAATAAGGGGGCAGTAATGAAGGTTTTCCAATTTCTTCATGCCATGTATTGACTCACCAATCCGATGTTCTCCATCTACTGGATGAACTGTGGAGGGTATTTCCCCTTCTGACACTTGTGTCTCTTCAAGAGTGGTACTACATTCAAAGAAAAGTTACCCACATGTCAGACACCTCTTACAAGACTTGAAAAACCCTGCCTCCACAGCTCCCACAGTCCTCCACTAATTTATACTGTTCTCTCCTACTCTGTCCCCAGACCCAAGGCTTCAGTGTTTTTTGTTACAGAGTGAAAAGAAATGAGGCTTCAAAATCCCCACTCTCTCCAGTCCCCCTGGCTCAGAGTCCTAATGGAAGCAGGCTGAAACAATCTTAAGCTGCTGTAGTTTGAAAACTTTAAAAATAGATTACTATGGCAAGGCAAAAATGCCAGGAAGTTGATAACCTACACATTAAGTCTCAACCCAGCGTGAATCAAAATGACAGTTATGAAGTCTTGGAAAATCGCAACTGTATTGAAAACATCTACTGACCCTTAACTAATAGCGTCAGCAACCCAACAATGCTTAATTATTAAAATCAACACATGTCCCGCATTGACAGTCCAGCGCTTTGAACTGTGCAGCTCTGGTGAAGATGAAGAAACAATAAATAGTAGTAGCAAACCTCCCTTCTTTATTCATTCTTATCTGCTTTCTTTTTCCTGATTCCCTTCTACAGCAGTTAGAAAGGTCAGCATGACTATGTTTTCCACAAGTTTGTTAAGAATCAGTGTTTCCCCTAACAAACAAAATATAAACTGCAACAACTAAAACCAATGAGGATGTATTTGTGTAACCTCTACCTTAGAAAGCGAGGGCATGTTGTGGCACAGTATGTTGAACTCCATAATAAGAATAGAGTTACAGGATCATAGCAAAAATTCAGGTTGGTAGGGACAGCAGAAGGTCACTAGTCCAGCCTCCAAGGACATAAATTACACCTTTTTAGTCTGGTGTTTAAGTTCTTTAGGAGAAGTTGTCTTTATTTCCAGTGCTGCTAGGAATATTATCAGGTAGGAAAAAAATTTGTCCTGTGTCAAACCTGGCAGATGTCAATTAGCTTCAGAAACTGCTGTATGTGGTGCTACAGACTTCAGGCCCATTCTTCTGCTAGAATGATATTTTTCCTTTTTCCTCTCCCATTTTTGTTTAAATTTTCTTCTCCCCACTCCCCCTTTATTTAAGTAGCAATGGTGGCAGAATCCTACTTGAAAACTGTTATGATGAGACCTCTGTCAGGTCTGAGAAATTGATATCGGTATTGCTGAGCAGCTAACTAAAATGCTTACAAAGTAATTCAGAAATGCTCAGTTATCTGCTCTAAGTGATAAACTGTGTTAAGCAGGATGTGTAGACCTCTTTGTACACTTAACATGAAATAATTAAAAGAGAAACTCACATTATATTTTCAATATGGGACATTTAAGCATATTAAAAAAAAGTGTGTGTTGAGTAAAATAACATATGTGCTCACAAAGATCTCCACATTTTATTGATATGGCCCTTTCATGCCTGGTAATTTATACACATGTGTTTGTAAATAAATATTTATTCATATGTTTGTATGTGTGTGTGCACCTATACATGCATGATGCCAGAACTCCAAGAGTGTTGGAAAATGTTAGGATGGGTGTTAGAAATGCCTTAAAACAGAACAAAAAGTCTCATTTGATAACATTGCTCACCAAGTAGTAAAACACTGGAAAGAATTGGCCGTATCAATGTGTGGTGGGTTGACCCTGGATGGATGTCAAGTGCCCACCAAAGCCACTCCATCACTCCCCTTCTCAACTGGCCAGGGGAGAGAAAATATAGCAAAAAGCTCGTGTGTCAAGGTAAGGACAGGGAGAGATCACTCACCAATTACCATCACGGGCAAAACAGACTCGACTTGAGGAAAATCAGTTTAATTTATGACAAATCAAATCAATGTAGGGTAATGAGAAATAAACCCAAATCTTAAAACACCTTCCCCCCACCCCTCCCTTCTTCCCGGGCTGAACTTCACTCCTGATTTCCCTACCTCATCCCCCCGAGCGGCGCAGGGGGATGGGGAATGGGGGTTGCGGTCAGTTCACCACATGCTGTCTCTGTCGCTCCTTCCTCCCCAAGGGGAGGACTCCTCCCACTCTTCTCCTGCTCCAGCATGGGGTCACTCCCACAGGAGACAGTCCTCCATGAACTTCTCCAATGTGGGTCCTTCCCACGGGCTTCAGTTCTTCACAAACTGCTCCAGCGTGGGTCCCTTCCACGGGGTGCAGTCCTCCAGGAGCAGACTGCTCCAGCGTGGGTCCCCCAGGGGGTCACAAGTCCTGCCAGCAAACCTCCTCCAGCGTGGGCTCCTCTCTCTCTATGGGTTCACAGGTCCTGCCAGGAGCCTGCTCCAGCACGGGCTTCCCACAGGGTCACTGCTTCCTTCAGGCACATCCACCTGCTCTGACATGGGGTCCTCTACAGGCTGCAGGTGGATATCTGCTCCACCATTAACCTCCATGGGCTGCAGGGGGACAGCCTGCCTCACCATGGTCTTCACCACGGGCTGCAGGAGAAATCTCTGCTCTGGCACCTGGAGCACCTCCTCCCCCTCCTTCTTCACTGACCTTGGTGTCTGCAGAGTCGTTCCTCTCACATATTCTCACTCCTCACTCCACCGTGAAGTTTGTGCCCCACTGTTTCCGCCCCCCCCTTCTTAAATATGTTATCACAGAGGCACTACCACCATCACTGATGGGCTCAGCCTTGGCTAATGGTGGGTCCATCTTGGAGCCAGTTGGCATTGGCTCTATCGGACATAGGGGAAGCTTCTAGCAGCTTCTCACAGAAACTACCCCTGTAGCCCCCCCTGCTACCAAAACCTTGCCACACAAACCCAATACACGATGTGAAGCCGTGCTCAGACTGATTAGCTTTCTCCTTGCCAAGGGACCTTCAAGCATTTACTGAGACTGATGTGGAAGTGTTGGATCCAGTGTGAGAGCAACAGAGCTGTGAGTGGGTGTTAAGGCCAGTGTCTACCCAAGAAGCACCATAGAAGTTGCACTTGGGCAGTAGTTATGGGGACACTCTTCTGTCTTGAACAAGGAAAGAGGCCAGCTGGGTCATTATCCCCTAAAGCAGGAGGCACCCTCCAGAGCAATTGCATTTGGGAGGACACCACCCTAACACCAGTTCTGCACTATAGGTGTTCCCACTTCTGATCGCTTCTCTTTTAGCTTCCAGTCCTCCAAAAATGTGCCACAAATTTAACTTAAATATATGAATTGTCCCACTGAGGCTGATGAAAAATCAAATTAAAATAAAATTCCTGCAGGCTTGAGGTATAAGTGGCAAATGAAATGCCATCTCCATTTATCCTTTATTCTGTTATGATATGGCTTCCACATAACAGTAATTTGAGGATGAGAGCTGCCTGGTCACTAACCCTCCTGCAGTCTGTTTTGCCTTGACAGAAACCTGGCGGGCATTCACGCAGATCATCCAGTAGCACCCTGGGCTTGGTGACCAGAGAATCTCATTGCAGAGATTCTCAGTTCTGCAGAGAACAGTTCTCATGCAGTACAGATGCAACTCTTGAAATATAGAATTGATAAAGTGTCTTTTTGGAGTTACAAAAGTCTTAGAAAAGTGGACTTCGAAGTCCAAGTCATCTATAAACTTCTAAAAATATTACCATAGATTAAGGAAAATATTAGTAATACTCTTCTGCGTCTTCCTGCTTCTCTTGCAAGGTAGAACATTCAGAAGTCCCTTGTAATTTTCTCAGTAATTTTTGAATATTCCTCTGCTTTTTAGAATCTTGAACATTAATCTGAATAAGTAAGGCATCAATGTGAAACATAATAACAATATGTTTTCTGATATAAGGAAAATATATTCATTTATTATGCCATTAAAACATGTGTAAGCTTCGTTGGTAAAGAAAATCAGAAATTTTTTTATGTCATATCAAGTACCAAAAAATATATTGTGAGAAATATTGTAACTATTATAAAACTGATGATAAATTGTCACTACAGCTCACAGGTGCTTTTTTATGCTACCATCCTTACAGCATGGTAATGCCCTGAGGTCTCATTTAGTCCTGTCTTTACCCATCAGAGCACAGCATGGCTTTTCAGCAGTGGACTTTTTGGTAAGGTGAACACTTTAATGTTGACTCTGTTTTAATAAAGATCGGGCTTCTATTTTTAAACTTGTGCTCAATCTAATACCATAATCTGCATTCTCTATAGATGGAATTAAACAAGTACTACAATGAATATATCTACCAAAGTCTGTTAATTGCAGTGTGGGAGTTTCTTCTTACTGGAAGGTCATGCAATACTCTTATAGCTAGAGCAATACATAAAAATGAAAGGAAATCAGTTTATCTTGCTTTAGTATTCATTTTAATATGTTATTGATAACCTGTCTGTAATAGCAACATAGTAGAGAGCAAGTATCTCCCCCTCAATTTTGTTAAAAGACTCAAAGCATAAGGTGCTAAATTTACTGGTTTTGTAACTCCTTTGACTTCAGTGTTTTACTCCACTGCTGAATTTGGTCCATTTGGAAAGCTTTGTGATTTGTTACAGTAGAGCTGGATCTCCTTTTTTAAACATTCTTCTACAGCTCACATGCATGCTAAGTAATACAGCTGCAGCCATCTGTAAAAGCTTGGAATTAATTTTCCTCTTTATTGCTGCAGCTTATTTCATTCCGCCTTTCCCTTTATATTTATAATACAGAAAAAATTCTCATTCCTTGAGAAAGTATTGCAGTCAGTTTCCTTCCTTTTTGTATTACTTGTCAGTAAAGTAATCAATGCAACTGTTATCGGTACACACACTTAACTACAGTACGAACATTGTCAGAAAAAATTTACTGAAATGGTAAATTAAATCAAGACATAAAATAAATCTTTTCTGTTTTGCTGATGAAAATCTGAGCCTAGAAAATAAAAATGAAAGAGGCAGAACTTTACAGACGAGCATGTGGCATAAAGGGATGAATAAGGAAACAAGCTAAGGAAAATGAAAGTTATTACATAGCATAAGCAGAAGTCTTTGGGGAAAAAAATCCATCTTTTTTGTTATCCTACTGTTTTAAAATGCATGTGTGAATACTGGGAAAAACTCATCTTTTCAAGGGAAAAAGCCACAGATGGGAAACAGCTATGTTAAAGAAAGCTGTGAAAAAATGAGGAAAAAGTAAGGGGTTTTGTTTTGTTTTCTAAATCCTGATTAAGGACTAAAACGTCCATGCTGAAAATAGGATTTCCCCTGGGCTTCAAAATAAGAATGCCTACAACAGGCTTAGGTTTACAGTTAAAAGCTTTTTTCTGAATCAAACATTTCATTTTCATTGTACTTGTATTAGTGTGGTGACTGAGTAGAGGGACCATCTGTGGATCAAGTTGTATTTTGGAAATCACATTCACCACACAACTGAATTCCATGGAGAAGACTTCCTTACATATATATACATATATATGTATCAGTGCATATATGGATGTATTGTCCTGTTCACAGGGAGATGATGGTCAGTCACCTGATTGATGCTGTATTCTCCTTCTGCTCCAACACTCCTACACCTTCCACTCTGCAGAAGCCAAAGAGGAACAATAAGAATCACTGAGACTGTGCTTGATGATGATTGCTATTTATCTTAGCTGTTCATATTCCTCTAGTCTTCATAGCATCTTTTACTGTACTTTGCTATATCAGCCTTATGAGGTACAGGGTATGGCTGTGGATATTTTTAGGCTCTTTGCCTAGCATGCTGGCATCACTGAATCCCATTATTTAGGTGAGTAATTCTTGCTTATCATTGTGTAGGGAGGCTTGGACTAGAATTACCCCCAAAACTAGCAGAATGATATCTAAAATGTGAGGTTTTCTGTGATGTTTATAAATAAATCCTAAGTGAACTCACATATGAGGTCTTTAACAAAGCAGGGAACTGAGTTAACTCTTCATTCTGTGTGTCTACCTCCCCTCCATTTCTACAGACTTATCCTTGCAGCCTCATGCAGGCTGCTCGGCAGTACGCCATGCAGGCACTGCCCTCTCCAGTGTTGCACATGCTCCATTAAGTGAGCATTACCCTTTCTGTGCCCAGACCTGAAAGAAGGTATTTTCTGTAACGCAACACATTTCCTTATCAGATTTAAACTTCATAATAGTTTAGTATTAAATATTTAAACGTAGGTCTGCTGGAAGAAGGAAGTGTTTCCTTGGGGTAGAGGTTCAAAATTGTGTCTAAACTGTTCTTCCTTTCTGTGTTATGTGGAGAAACATTATTCTCATTTCATTCTCTACCTAACATTTTTTACAAAGCCAAGAGTGAGTGAATTACTGGTGACTACATTTTCTGGAGCAAATACATCTGCTGCCTGATGCAGCATTGTAAATAATGAATCTATCAAACATGTTTACACCTTGCCCTTCAAAGGAGAATGAAAATCATCTCTAGATTGTAACTCTGAAATATCTCAGAGTGCTTCCAGTGAAATAGAAGGCCATTCTTTTTATTTAGTATAACCCCTTTACAAGAGAAATCTATCCAAGTGCTAAAAAATTTGAAATTAAATATTTCTTAATTAAAATCATCATTGCTATAGATATCACTGCACGTGCTGTACCTGCAGTGCTGCGGTAGGACTGTTTGAGGGGGGAGGGGAAAATGTCACAAATGAGATCAATAAATTGGACCGGGACAAAAGCAAACCAGCTTGCTGAACAGGCCTATATAATCCAGTGCTCCCACTGATGTCCTTATATCATGAAATCCCACCCAGTTCAGCGTGCCGCCTGCAGATAGTGCTTGGCATGAGCAAGGAGCTGGGGTTTGGGCCTCAAGACAAAGGGAATCAGAGACTGATTACCAGACACTTCTCCCCAGCAAATTATATATCAGCCTATTCCTCAGCGTCGTGCTAGGCTTTTCTGTGCTGATTGCTGCCTTTAGCAGTGCCTTCCATTGTTTTAGCTATCACAAAACTAAAAGATATTTAATTCCCTCATTATCTAACTGAAGTAAAAAGTGGCATTTGTATCTCTCAGTTCAAGCTGATAATTCTCCCCTCTCTCCATTTCTGCTTGTCCCATGGGGGTAAGCAACCCTATCGTCTCCCTTTTTGCTAACCTGCCCTTCTGCTCTTCTCATGCCCATCACATTTTTTCTCAAATTGTCTGACTGTTTAACATAATCAAATGAAACTCAGAGCAGTTGTCTGCAGCGAGTATTTAGCCTGAGGTTGCTGCGTCTGTTCCAGATCTGGAGCAGGGCTTGTAAGCCTGCAAGCACGTTTGTTTCCTACCAGCTGTATCAGTTGGTCTAATAAAGATTATTACAGTTCCCTACAAATATAGCTGAATTTATATTCTTAGGCAGTCTTGGCAACAGTACAGCTACTTGTCAATAAACATATACATAAATATGTGGAAAATTTGATGATTCACACAAACACTTGTATACATATCTGAAACTAGCATTTTCAACGATGGATCAAGCCAGAAAAAAATCATTGATTTGAAGTTCAAATTATTTGCTTCATTTTCTGATTGAATACAATTTATTTAAAATTTTATTTTAATTTACTTTTGGTTGTTTTTACTCCTTCAAGATAAAATTAGCTAAACTCTCCAAAAAGCTTAACTGCTTTGAAGTAAAAAGTATCAATGTTTCATAATGAAATATGTCAGGTGTTTCTGAGTGTTTTGTGCCCAAAACTAGCTGATGAATGTTACCCAAATTAGCTTATTTGAACTTGGGTTTTTGAAAGAAACAAAACCTATTTGCAGTCTAACAAAGAGTTTTGGCATCCTCACTGATGCTAAAAGAAAACTCAGAACTTCTGCTGTTGTGTGTATGAAAGATGTTAGAAAAAGGTAGGGAGATTGCAAAAGCTTATCATCAAAACAATATCTGGTTTGTAAGATGAGATTTTCCTGCTTCAATACCCACCAGCTGAGCTTGAGTTAAAGCTTTTTTTAAGAAAATGAGACCTTGTTTTCCATGTCAACACTGAGGGTGATTTTCTGCCATTGGTTTATAGCTGGAATTTGTCCTCATGTTTTGTAACTTTGTTCTAAAATAAGCAGTTATCAAATAAGTTAATGGTAGCTTCTGGTGGCTTTATGTACAGGTGCTACAAAAAGCTATATTCTTCAGTCCCCAGTATAAAACATTAGCTATCGATGTTGTCACTGCAGTAATGAAAATCACATATGTGGACACAGCAAAATGCATTTAAGAAGCATGGAGTTGGAGAAAAACTGAATTGTTGAGGTCAGAGAAGTCTGTTGTTAGACTGAGGTTGTAGTAACGAGGATTTATCAGTGAAGAGCAGTGACATTTGGCACTAATTTTTTCAAGGAAAGGACTTCTTTTGAGCAAGATTGTAGGCAGAGTCTCAATTGAAAATCTTCATCCTAGTTATGTACCAGACATGAATGACAGCCAATTCCCAAGACATACAAGACATATTCAGCAAATTCTGTCACTGTGTTCATTCATGCCTGTTTTTCTGACCAAGCAAGCTTATAATACTTATACAGCCCTCAATTATTATATATAGTTTACTGCAGTGAGCTTGGTGATGCAACAAACAAACAATCATGAAAACAATAGATAATAGATGGGTTTTAACAGCTTAGAACTCTTTGGAAGTTAGAAAAAAATATGATTCGTACTGTCTTTTGACCCTTGTTCTCCTTTAGTGTCTGAGAAGCTATGAACAAAAGGGTAACTGGATACCTGGCACTCAAAAGAAAGCAAGTAGGAATATGAAGAATAACATATGCATTCAAATATTTGTATTAGGTTATGTTCTGCCATTTTTCGGGACAGCCCACAAAGTCAACAGTGTGTGTGTGGCTGTTCAAAGTCACGTAGAATTTATGGCAATAGGGCATGTGAAGTACTCCATCCTAAACACCACAACACACATATAATAATTATTAGAAGTATCCTCGAGTGAAATAAGATATTCTGCTTTCAAAACACACTAACGGCATACGAGAGGTAGCTGAGTGCTTGGCTTTTGGCACTGGAGTCATGACAGCAAGCTTGCCTGCCCCCGTCCAGCCCTTAACCTATGCCACACTTCATCCTGATCCACAGTAGGCGGGAATGAGCAAGCAAAGATCAGCAGGTGAGACCTTCCTGAAGTGGCTTTTCTAACCAACCCGTGCCTCATACTGCATCCTTAGGCACTCTTGGGAGTGTGGGTGCAGAACTGGCGGCTTACACCCCAAAGTTATTTCTTAGTATCTTTCCCACAGGGAAACTCTAGTTACTCAGACGTTTTTGATTGTGAATACAGAACTGAGAGCTGAAGGTCCTACTTGTCTAACTACAGTCTCTTTAGTCTGCTTTTGCATGGGATGGGATGGGATGGGATAGAACAGAACAGAACAGAACAGAACAGAATAGAATATTTTCAGTTGGAAGTGACCTACAACGATCGTCTAGTCCAACTGACTGACCACTTCAGGGCTGACCAAAAGTTAAAGCGTGTTATTAAGGGCATTGTCCAAATGCCTCTTAAACACCGACAGGCTTGGGGCATCGACCACCTCTCTAGGAAGCCTGTTCCAGTGTTTGACCACCCTCTCAGTAAAGAAATGCCACTTAATGTCCAGTCTAAACCTCCCCTGGCGCAGCTTTGAACCATTCCCACGCGTCCTATCACTGGATACCGGGGAGAAGAGATCAGCACCTCCCTCTCCACTTCCCCTCCTCAGCAAGCTGTGCAGAGCAATGAGGTCGCCCCTCAGCCTCCTCTTCTCCAAACTAGACAAACCCAGAGTCCTTAGCTGCTCCTCATAGGACATTCTTTCCAGTCCTTCCGCCAGCTTTGTTGNTGACTCGTATTGAGCCTGCTGTCGACCAGCACCCCCAGGGCTGCTCTCCAGCCTCTCCTCTCCCAATTTATACTTGTGCCCAGCGTTACTCCGTCCTAGGTGTAGAATCCAGCATTTCAACTTGTTAAATTTCATGCCATTGATGTAATTAGTTGATACATTGCTTTCTTTTGATGCATTGAGGCATTGCTTTGGTTAGATGCAAAGCACCTCAGTAATGTAAAGGCTAGAATTTAGGCAGAATATTTGTGGCTGATTTGCTGATTACCCTCCTAGCTACAAGTGTTACATATCGCATATTGCATGTTCAAACTTGCAGCCTTGACCAGTAGTGCATAAAATGCCCAGAGAGGCCAGTCAGAACAAAGTGGTGGACCTCTGCAAACAATGTCTGCTGTCTGATGCCAAATGAACACATAATGATGTGGTCCAGTATGAGCTCAAAATAAACATGCCATATGACACTGAGTCTACAGTTCCACAGTAAGCCACAGGCTTGCAGCATGTATAGGTGTAAATCGCTGCAGAAACTGTTAACCAGACCTCCACTCAGACTATGACTGACACTGCTAATTCAGCTGAGGGTTGTGAGCCTGTTATAAGAGAGGCTGTTCTTTCTCTTTGGTTGGCAAATTTTTCATGGGAGTGCTGTTACAGGGTGAATACCTAGACGTAATTTTGAAAGGATCTAAAATGACAGATTAAAAAGTGGAATGAAGTCTGATGACTTGACATTAATTTCTCTAAGCATTTGAATGAGGAGACCATAGTGCAAGGTAAGAAAACTTCCCAGGAAATACCATTCGCAGTTTTCTCTGTTGTGCGTTGTGCATTGTGCATTTAGACCTTTATTTAACAGTAAAGAAAATGTTAAATCAAATTGAAAATGCTGTCCTTCCCTTGAGAAAACAAAGTTAAATACAATTATACTAATCTTTTAAGACCAAGAACGTACATTGTACACATTAAAGGTGATTTTTTTGTAATACTGAAAAGGTCAGGCTTAGCTTCAAAAAGCATTAGCTGCCTTTCTCTTTCACTAATATAACATGTCTTTGTTACCTTTAAAAATGTAAGATCAAATTCTCAGCCTTCTAAACCTCACCTGGGTTTTGTGCAAGTGCTTGTGCCCCAGGCATACTTTTAGCAGGATCATACTGGATTGATAAGGAAAGCAAGAGATACCCTTTCCAGCCACATGAACAGAAATGGGTTTTGGAAGAAAATACTTCAAAATATCACTGCCTTGCTGTAATTTTTTGTTTCAGTCTGTCACAGCATGTCACAAAGGAGCTAATGTTTAGAGAAAAATAAAGTATCTCTTTTTTGCTGGATGTGGGGCTTCACAATGCCATATTAGAGTGACCACTTTTTAGCTGGGTCTCTTGAGCTGCCTGCAAATCAAGATGTAAAAGTACACAGCAGTGTACTTTGTTCTTTGAAAACCTAAGGATGAGGATGTTTTCACTGTGGATATTGTCGTTTCTGGAATATTATGGGACAAGGGGGCATCAAGTTGCCATCCAGAAACACTTAGTCCATGGTTCCCTGATGTCTGCAGCCCTGTCCTGATCCCCTAGGTGCTGGCAAGGGGTCTCCATGTGTTAGTACTGTAGCTGCCTGTGCCTTGAAACTTTTGACACGGCAAAAAAGACAGCATTGCTCAGCCTATGAAGTATGGCATAGGGGCGACATACATTACTTTATAATGTAGATCACTGTATGATCTGAACTCTATGTTTCAAAACATCAAAATTGCTCATGGAAAGGGGAGAGGAAATGAGTGCTGTAAGGGCCAATTGCTTCCCAAATTTCTGCTCTCATGGTACTCTCAAAGCTAGGAACTGACCTCTCCAGTATAGAGGATGTTATAGCAGTAGACAATATTCTCTGAGTTCCACCTTCTCCTCCAGGGAACGTTGGTTCTTCCATGAGCAGCATGAAATATCATAGTGCGGGTCAATTACACTGCCTTTTCAGTTATCCCTGCTGACCTAGAGATGAGGTTTTCAGTTTTCCAGAATTTTGTGATTCTCATTTGTAACAAATGCAACAGAGCTGCAGCACATCATTCTGGTGGAAGCATGCACACAGACGTCAGCAGCTGTAGAAGGTATAAATATTCAGGTTAGACTGCTTTTAAATGAAAAATGTCAATATACTGATTTAGAATTACTTGCTGTGAAATATGGGTTCATCATCACTAACAGTAGCTGAAATAGTCAAAATGAAACATCAGTGTTTTTTCTTGATTTGAAAAGATTTTGCTTTTTCAGAATGTTTTTTGGTTTTAACATTTTAAGATATTATGTTCCTTTCTGATTCAGGACAAAATATATTTCACTTTAAGAAAAATATAAGGGAACAAAAAAACATTTCCTGCCCTCCTGTGTTTTTGATGGGTTTCTGGCATGACATTTTATTCGCCACTGCATAACTATAGCTACCATGGATGTACATGAATTCAAATTTATGGAATTGCACAGGTATAAAACTGAATCACTCTAGTGATTAATTAAACCCACTGAATTACAATGAAAGCCTAATCTAGGACTGTGGAAAGGACTTTTGTTCAGGAATGTTGGCAGAAACACATTTAAAGTAAAGATAGGTTTCATCTTCTAAGTGCATTATTTGAATTGATTGCATCACACCCATAGAGGAAAAAGCACTTTACATTTCAAGTTACCAGTGGCAATGCTCATAAGTTAAAGAATGGTACACCCAGACTGAAATACACTTCCATCCCTATTCACTCACGTGCGCTGCTCCTTATGACATGTTATATGACAATGTTCTGAATATTACATTCAGTGCTGCCAAGTTAGGAATAAATTTACCCAAGCTGTTAATCTTTGTTATAAGTCCTGGACAGGTTTTTGTTGGTGGGGTTTTCTTTTCATGGGTTTTTTTAACCGAGCTCTGCAATATTCTTAATTTCTTTCTGCTACCAACAGGAGATAATTACCTTCTAGCATTGCTATTTTATTCACTGAAAACTGACACTTCCTTCTGTTTTAGCATCAGTTCATTGTGCAGAATTCTTTGTAGTGCTTTAATTAACCTGGCATGATGATCTCAGTACAGGCCCAAATAAAATTAACATCAAACACTCATATGAAATTGTTCTATGAGATAGCTTGGGTGATGAGCATATACCATATGGTAATCTTTAAAAATAAAACCTGCCAAATAGCATATTTAATGTGACTTATCCTGGCATACTCATAAGGATTGTAAAAATCAAAAATAATTCTGAGCACTGCTCACTTCAAAGGATCACAAAATATTTTATACAAACTATCTATCTTTCTAAAATCAGCTCACCTACCACTTAAAGCAGCCACTTCTGCAGTGAAATGCAGCAGCTATTGCAGTAAAGCACAGCAAATTGGAACAGCAATTTTAGGGCAGATAATGAAGACAAATGGTGTATCTTGTTTAAACTGTAGGGGCAGGAGGTAATTACCCAAATTTGGAGCTGGCTGAGATATTAGACCTAACACCGCTCTTGCAGAAAAGTGTCAGTCATAATTTTATAGCTGGGCAACATTAAACAGAACATGAGCAAAGCCCAGTATCTAACACCAATTGGGTAAACAAGTTGGATTCTGGGGGAGAAGAGTTCCTGCTTACACTTATGTGTGCAATAAAATCAGTCATGACTTTGCTGTAGCCCATTGCTGGTTAGATGAGAATTTAGAATTGATTTTATGGGTATGATCTAAAGTCCACTGAAATCAGTAGAACAACATTGACTGTCTTTGGATCCAGTCTTCTGTCAGCTCTAGTTTGCTGGAGAGGGGAATTTTACTCTGGTTTATTACCTCATAGCAGTCTGTTGTATATTGAAATACGGGAATGGTAGATTTGCAAGAGCAACATATCCAATCAAGGCAGGAGCTTTTTCATTAATGGTAGACATCATACTTTCCTAGCATCTTGCTATGCCAGCTGCTTGGCCGGAGTATTCTGGGTTTGTTTGTGGCTGCTCCTGGCTAATGCATGCAGCTTTCTGCAACCCACGTACTGCTAGGCTGAGGATCCAACTTACAAGAGTTTTTGCTTTTTCAAACCTCAGTAAAGAGAGAGAAAAATTATTCATCCTATGTAGGGTCTGAATTACCCTTTGGAGCTGCTCCTTTGTACTGACAAAGGAAGGAGCCACCATTGCCCACTGTCCTAAATCAGCTGCTCAGCTAGCTGTCCGGTGTTTCATGGGGTAGACATAATCCTCAGATCTCTCAGCGGTAAAAAAGATCATTCACTTCACCTTACTTCACAATGTAAGAAACCTACCTTATCTCATTTACCACTTTTACTTGCATTCTCATGACACAGTAGAATCATTACAGCTACTGTTGGCAGTTTATCACCGACCATTCCACACATTTCTTCTATTCTGATTAAAACATAAGCACAATGACCTTCTTTTTTTCTGAAAATATACTCTTATTTTCAGCTTTTTTAAATATGCTGACCTCCAGGAAAAAAAAAGTGCTTATCCATTACAAAACTAGCTTTTGTAGCATGGTATAGTCCTCTTTATGGAGATTCATGTTTATCTCACTAGTACGTATCATTGGAGTCACCTGCCTTAGCATCCTTCCATTTACCTGAAGCAGCTGTGATATTTCAGAATATTTTTTAACAAATCTTTCTAATGGGTGCAGCCAACTTCCTGTCTGGCTTTGAATAACCAAGGCAGGAGCAAAATTTGGTGGCAATTTATGACTATTTTCCATTTTAACTCACCTCTAATTATAACTGAAGGGAAAAAAAGATGGTAAAAAATCATCTCAACAAATTACCTTAACAATTACAATTGTCCTCCTAAAGCAGAATACCCACTCAGTAGGGGGAAAAAAACCCCTTGTGTTCCCTGAGGTTAGTCTCATTAAAGTTGCTTTCCTGATTATTCAGGGTTTCTGTAAGTACTTTCAACTTCCTTAAACATTTGAAGATCCCTGTAGCTGTCAAGAGTCTGAAAGCTTTACTGATGCTCACCCCCATGGAGAACTTAACTGTTTTCCTTCTTTTCAAATTCAAATGGTATTTCACAGCCAGACAGGATTCAACTTTAGTCATTTCCTTCTTTTATTCTAAAATCCAAGATACATAGACTGACACATGCATCTTCACAGAGCCTCACTAAAACCATGGGGCTATGCAGATGTGGAGCTTCACTTGCAAGGAATTGGATCAGAATTGATCCATTGCTGTCTTTAACTGCTCTCATTTACATGCCATAGGTAATGCCAGAGCACATAATATCTTTTGCCTGCCCTGTTCTAAATGCCATCTATTTAAGCCTGATTACACTAAGATTTCTGGTCTAGTTCTGTCTCTAACATGAACGTAAGTGTAATGCAAAGAAGACCACCCCTCTGAGGACTGTATCTGCTTTTACATTAATTAGGGCAGCTGACATCAGTGTCAATTCATTCCCCAGTTATTTTAGCAAAGCTTTTAGTCATTTAAGCACACATACACATTTTCAAAGTATAAGCCAAGTAGGATCATCTGGCAGGAGGATACCAGTGACAGTGAACATCACATCAAGCCTCAAAAAAGTAAGGTTTTGGGGTTTAGCTTAGTTTTGTTTTATTTTAAGTAAATGACTGTACTTTCAAACCTTGCTGGATGGAGAGGATGGAGAACTGTCAACCTCTAATTTATATTTGTGGTCACATTCTAAGGAACCAGGAAAGAATACCCCAAATTTTAGGGGTTGTCCAAACTTTACTACTTCTGAGCAGCATGGCTAAAAGTTTGGATTTAAATCTCAGCCATACAGATGTTTGAAAGTGGACAGATTTGACTTATAACAAAAAGGTCTGAAATGAAAGCCTGATAGGATCTAGGATCCATTAGGTAGGGCCCTTCCCAGTCTGAAATTTAACATGTCCATAGTCTTTGCCAAGTGGGAATCTAGCCTCAGCCTCTTTTGCTGAATAGAAAAAATGTTTCTATTAAGCAGCAACTTCCTTTCTTGTGTGGATTTGGGAACTTAAATATTTAGTGTTTGTGAAAGACTTGAAATGTACTTTTTCAGAATTTAGTGGTAGAGTAAGAAAGGATAGGGTTTAGTGAAGATGCCCAAGGATTGTAGCTCTCCTATTAATGTCATCTAACTGACATATATTCCAGACAACATGATGTGGGCCGTGCTGTTTTGCTTTATGATTCCCCAAATAAGGAAAGCACTTGTACTGGATCCTGTAGGATCTATTCAATATCAATTCACCCCTGCCTGTTGCTCTTCACCTAAACAGCAGGCCCGTGAAGCAATCCAGGGCTTGTCAACATTTCGTTGAAATTAATAGGTCAGATGTTTGAGCTTTGAACCTGCTGCAGCTTTTCAGCTTCATATCTTTACTATGCATTCTTGTACCAGTAAATGTAAATATTCCACTCCCAGTGTAAGTAAAGTATCTTCACACTTTCTTGTATTTCTATAGTAGATAAAAGAGTAGATAAAAAAAGCCCAAATATATGGTGGCAAAGAACAGACAGTGTAGCTAAACAGGCTTGCTAAAGACAAATGTGAAATAAACAGCCTGAAGTACAAACACAGCCTGTATCTGAGCAGGAAAGGGACAGATATAGTCATAAAGAAAACAAAATGAAAGTCTTTTCATCCTTGTTCTTTACCTAACTATATCTAACCATGCTTTGGTTTCTTTTACAGAATGATAAATTAATTCCATATTATTTCAAGTGCTGGCTTTTTGCCATTTTTACATTTATTTCATGAGAACTTGTATCTATGACTGGAAATATAGTTACCTAGTTGGGGCTTATTTTTTACTAGCTTTTGAGTGATAATGAATATGCTAACATATTCTAAGATTCCCTAGTTTTGATTTTCAGCTTTAGCATATGTATAACCAGAAAAAAACATGTAAAGCTGCTTACACTTCATTGTAACTGATGTAATTCTCATAGGATCTACATGTGGCATAGTAAAAATTAAAACCTAGGGAAAGGTGGTTGATGATATTCAGATCAGCATGTGCTGATCTAAAATAGGATTGCCGTGGTCCAGCCTTGCCATTTGTCAGTGGCCATCTCGTTCAGGCAGCAGTGCTCCTGCAGTCACACATTCAGCCAGTTGAGGCAGTAGATTTGGTAAACAGTCCTGCTGCAGCAGGTCTGGTTTAGCATCTGTGGAATTGCCATGCAAAATGGATCTTCAAAAGAAGATCCTCCAAGAAATGCAATGCCCAGCCGCCACAGCTGCAAGCCACAGCGTAGCTTTGCTGGAGTTTTCCAGGGGTGGCTCCTGGTGAGGAAGGCGCTGGAGCCCAAAGTGCTGGTCCCTGCTCCCAGGTATCCTTCTGTGCATGGCAGTAAGGGACACTGGAAAATGAACTTATCAATGGCTTGGTCCTGTGTGGATGTTTTATGAGCTCTCGTATAAAATCAGTCCAACAAAAGCTGTCATCCTTGGAGAACTGTGGCAGCCTGGTTATGGGCTGTTTTTTACACAATAGAAGAACTGTGTTCATGCATTGCAAATACCTCTTAAACCGTGTAAACATCAACATGCAATATATCTGTCTTTGGGGATTTTTGACAACTAGGTGTTTTTTAAATGCTTGTGGTTTTTCTGACTTATAATATCAAATACTTAAATTGGTTGATGAAATGTTTTGCATGTTTCTGTTTTTAGAGAGCTAATAGTCATGTAAAGAAGGAAGATGGAAAAATGAAGCCTCTCTTCCCTTTCACAAAGTTTTAGAAAATTATATCCCAGTTTATACAAGACTAATGGCCTCCAATTCTCAGAGGAAGGCCAAATTGCAGGTGCAGCTGCATAAATACATAATATGCATATTATTTATACTAATATACAAAATAATGTATCATTGCACATTTTACATATTAAGATGTTTATATCATATATATATAAAAATAAACATGCATATTGTATGTATGTTATATTATGATGTATATTATACAATTCATCATCTAATTTCACACATAAATTAGACTTTAATTATAATATTAATAATAATATCTAGTATTAATATTAAATAAATAATATGCAGATATTCCCTGTACAAAGCAGGCAATTAGATGTCTCTACTCTTTTCTACCTCTTACCACAATCACTAAGCCTTGGGACCTGCTTAGAAAGCCAGATTTTTTTTCATAAAAAATATATTTGAGTTAAGAAAAGTGCAAGACAGACAGATGAGCCCATAGGGAACAGAGATGAAACAGAGCAAAAATACAACTCCAGCAATAAAGAGCAGCAGCCCATCTGAATTGAAATATTTTCATTTTCTAAACGAACATTTTATTTAGAGAATTTTTTTACTAACTCCTAACCTCCACCCACACACACATTTTTCTGGGATAAATAAGAAATTGTTACCAAAAGCCACTTAACAACATCCCAAACTTTCCTCTGAAAATGATGTTAAATGACAAATAGCACAGTGTTCTTAATGCGTCAGGTGTTAGGGAGGAACATATGAGGTGGTGCAGGCTTGCTGAGAGGGAATGAATCTGTGGCCTTGGTCTTCCATTTTGCAATCAGTCATGGAAAACACAGAGACCAGGAGAAGGAGAAGGACTTACCATGTTGGACCAGACTTCTGTAAAGCATCTTGAGGAATTTTGGTTGTGTTATGAAAGGCTGCTTTGCCTTTTGCAGCCTGGCTGAGTGATAGTTTAAAAGCCCCATATCCACCCTAAGTAAGTGTGGGAGATAAGTGTTGTTAAACAGCTCCTCTTTAAACTGCCGGTGGTTAAACATCATCAATGGCAAGAAAGTAAGAGGCCTTTATCCTAACCAAACACAAGTGTAAGGACTATGTTCTTTAAATAAAAAGAATATGGAAACATTAGGGCTGTTCCTCATCTGCTTGGAAAAAAACAACATGCCTTTGCATGTCAGAACATCACAGAGTAAGTAAAAATGTGTTCCCACCACATAGGCCCTGTAAGTGCATTGTCAAAATTGAAAAAATAAAACAAAGCAACTAACACAAATCATTGCAAAGTTGAAATTGCCATGTAGCATTCTCAGTTTCATTTATAAGTGAACAAAACATGCTTTAGTCCAGTGACATGTATATGCTTTAATTTAGAGAAAGTTTTTGTAAAAGCTTTTTATAAATTTCCAGTCAATGAAATATTGAAACTATATGGAGATTGGTGATGTATTTATATACCAATTTTTTGTGCAGCACAACAGAATATAAAAAAAAAAATGCTGAGGAGGGCAGGGTCTTTAGTATTTATATTAAAAGTTTGTTTATTTTTAAAATTTTATTATGTGTACAAAGACGGTTGTGGCTAAATGGGCTGTAAGAAAACTGTAAATAAAATGATAATGCAGGGCTTCCACTCAACCTGGATGGGAATAAAAAGTTCTATTGAAACATCTCCAAATGAAGAAGAAAATGTGTTGGAACTTGTTGCCTAGCAGGACAGCTACTGAAGATTTGGCTGTGTTTATATTGGTCAGATAGGCTCAGGACAGTTCTTAGTAAGCAGTAACGGTTCACCTTCAGGACAAGAGGTTATACACGCATAGTAGTCAGGGACAGACTATAGGAAGCATTGTCTCATCCCACAAGATTCTGCATATGGTCAAGGTAGTGCCCTTCCCAGTTGTTATGACTGCTGTCTGCACACAAGCCTTCCTGGCGTTCCCTGACAGACCTCCATCTTTCCCAAGAAGATGACATTCCTTGGAAGAGATGGATGACCTGTGCACATGAAGAACAGTTGTGTTACTCATTCACTGTTAACTGATAACTCCAAGCTGTTATGCTGATTGTTTACACAACAAGTCACCATAAGTGCTTGCTTGCTGAATGCCCTCAGTACTCCTTGGGTCTTTATGGCACACTGGGGACAGTGAGGATTTCTGGGTGTATGGCAGGTACTGATGAAAGGTTTGATACTGTTGCAGCAGGTGCACAAAAATACGAAGTGGTGCTGGGATGACTACCTGCACAAACTTTCTGTGTGGGACCTATCAGAAAGAAAAGTGTGGTAGCCTTATATCTGAAAAGGTTTTTATACAGTTCCAGTGTTTCCTGGCAGCTGGGTTGTTAGAAAATATTTTTCCATCTTTTTTAATACCTTTTTCATATGGAAAGCATTACTGGGTCCCGAGCGTGATCTTTAAATCTGCCAGTTCATAATGTTGATAATTCAGAATAAGAGTTTATCACAAGTTATGAAAGAATTAAACCTAAAAATTCTGCTGCTATTACACCAACTTGTCACTGCAAATGGAATGATGGATTTCAGTGCACTTCTTTGATAGAAACTTAAACATATAAAATTGGTATCAATTATCTCTGTTTGACACCATCTTATTAATCTTCTTACTGACTACCGAAATAGGCCATCCTAGACAAGTTATACCTTTGTACTCCTTTCAAGTGCAAGCATTGTGCAAGAGCTTTCATTAACATTATCATGCCCTTTCAGCCCACTTCTCAATAACTCAATACCACCCAATTACTGACATAAAAGTCTGTCACTTTATTTACAACTCAGGAGTCTCTGGAAAGGTAGTATTAGTTGTGCATAATGGAAAAAATCTCAGGTCTAAATTAATAGGAATGTTGAACTGACCTTCTGGATATACAGTTCTCTCAAACTATTCATATACCTGTATTTCACCACTAAAGAGTCTAATTACTCCTTTCTTTTTTTCTCTTTTTGAGACATAAAAATTCCCTGCTCACTGAGTATAAAAAGTAACACTTATCGTTCACAGGCCTAACAATATTCTTTGTAAAGGTTTCTCTGCCCTTCCATTAATTTGAGATCTGCCCCATTTCCTTTGAAATGTCAAAGGAAAATTAAATGAAAAACCTTGCAAGTTCCCATTTACAAGATGTCCACTTACTTCATAGTTTGGCTATGGCGTGCACTTGCTTGATCTGTAAAGTAAGTCTCTCAGGGGGCACAAGCAGTAGAATGAATTGCATCTTTATCCTTTTCAGATCAATAGGTAATGTTTCGATTGAATAAGCCAATGCTGTGATATAACCATGGAGTTTCCTGGAAAGGAAAAAAAAAAAAATTAAATAGCAGTTGTGCCTCTGGGTGGTTCAGAGAGAACAACAGATAACACTGATAAATGGGAGCATATGTTAAAAAGGAAATTCCGAATGAATACAGAAATTTGGTAGAGTGCTCTTTTAAAGGTAGAAATATTCCAGCAATACTCAGGACACTGTCAGATTTGATTATGAGTTGCTGAAAACTCTGTATAGAAAGACAATATTTCAGCTCTTCACCTAAAAGGCCTCTATTTATCCAAGAGAACTGTTATCCTCCATGGTCATTTGTTCCTTTTCTCCCTTATCTGTAGTCTATTAAACTACCTTTGTCTTTTCCCATATCCTGCCACTTCCAGTTCTTACTGTAACTTGTGGGGCAAAAGGAACTGATACTTTGCATGATGTAATAGGTAAACAGGCTGTAGGTTTTGGGTTGCTGCTGTGTTAGTTTTCTTCTTCCCTGTCCAGGGTCATACTTCTTGTTACATCCAAAGATATACAAATTACACAAACTCAACCATCCCAGTTGAGTCCAGGGCATGTTTGGTTCCTCTTCACTTATCACCAGGTCTAACAGTGTCTCATTTCTATTTTGAGTCTTAATGTTTTATAATCTACTTTATCTTCAGATTGTTTGAACGCTTAGATGAATGTGCTCTGTTATGTATGCCATCCAGTGATCAGGCATTCCTTACCCATTCCAAATAGATTTTCCTAACTTTTTCCTTCTTTTTGTGATAATGCATGTGGAAGCTTTGGTATATTATCATTTGAGGTGGTCTTCCTTACTCAAGTCACAACTAAGAAATATTATCTTTCTTTTTTATCTCTGCTGTTTTGCCCACTGTAGGGAAATGTATCCTCCAGCCTGGCTATTGCAATCAGACCCCTCCTTCTTATCACTTTTGTATTTGTAACACTCACTGAATCTTGGGGTTTGATCCAAACCTCAGGAAAGCCAATGCTTCAGTGGACTGAGGCTTATATGACCATCTCCCATTCTTCTTTCTTCTGAAGTAGAAAAAGGAAGAAAATTGGTCTTAATTAATGATGGATTAATTCATTTGCTTGAGAATTTGCAACTCAGAATATACAGGATGTGTGGTGTATATATCTAGTTAAAACCTGGATGTATCTAGACAAGAGATTATGTTTCCTTTTCAGCTCTCTCTTTTTTTTTTTGTTCTTATCTGGTTTTGTGTTCTTTATGCTTCATCAGCTGTACAGTTAAGTTGCTAATAATAAGCATATTGCCTTTAAATAGTGTACTAGACCGTTCAGGCATTTGCAATGACAATAAAAACCCGATAAATCAAAAGGAATCACCCTGAAAAAAAGCAGCTAGAGTAAAGCCACTGTGTAAGCAGGTTGTCTGATGGCTAAAATGAAGACTGTAGACTTCAAGCATCTCCTACAGTCTGTATAAGGAAAAGCAGTTGTAGCGCAGAGTAATCAGCTATAGGGTACTGATCTCTGTTCGAAAGGGACCCCTGTATTTTCAGCTCTGCTGAATTCATACTTTAATAGCACCACGTCCTTTCATACTTTTCTCAATGCACCAGGTAGTTAACACAGGCCAGTCGGACCCTGGAGCCCTCTCAAGGCCCCTCTGCAGCATAGGTCAACAGAATTTCGGCAGACCCCTCTCCCGCAGGGCAGGGACTGGAGGTTTCATTCCTGTCACAGAACAGGGAAAGACAGAGGAAAAACTGAAGATGGGTGATGAGGGCAGGCCAAGAGCTCCTCTTTCTTATGGAGAAGGTGGGGTCCATGACTGAGACTGCAAGGGGTGCTCTCCACCCTCCAGGACTAGCCACCACATATCTCAAGCTCTTGTTTGGCAGTAATGCTAGCTGGGGCTCTCGTGTAGAGGGCAGTGGAGATAGCCTTCTCATCTTGCCTCCTCAGCATGTAGTATACTCAAGCCACTGCCTTGCAGTGGCCCACATGACCCCTGTGGGAATGCAGGTGACTTGATCACTCTCTGAGTCTATAACCTTGTTCCACAGACCATGCAAGAATATGCATTTCCTAGAGTTTATAGCAAAGCCATGGTCTAGCCCATAAGAACTGCTGGGCTCAGTGTAGTGCTGCATAGGGGAAATGTGATGTCCTATGACATTGGTCAGATATATGATCTAAGGGTCCTTTTGGCCTTAGACTCTATCAGTCTATATCATATTATATCACAGTCTTCACCATCATAGATCTAAAATATGTGAGTGCCCTACCATTGATAGATGTACTGAATGTTTTTATAACCTTGCACAAAGCATTTTGATTGCAGAAAATTTCTGATTTTATTCCCTGTTAGTTCTGTTTCTGTCAAATTGACTTTGGTTTGACAAAATAGGTCTATTTATGTTGAAGGTCACCCCTTCATAAGCAGTGATTAGTGGAATTTTTTTTACAGTTAATCCTTCAAAGACCTGTATTTACTATTTTCTTGACTTTGCATCTTCAAAACTATTTATGAATTTCATCATTTAAAAGCTCAGAATCAAATCCTGCTGTCCTTAATCCAGCAAATCTGTCTTTTAAAAGACTGAGCTGTTTTAGAACCTCAGAATTTGGTACTTAGATTTCTTCTTTCTCAGTAACCATTAAATCTGTAAATGTTTTCTTGTCAAATGGCAACCTGCATAGAAAAAAAAAAAAAGTCCTGCTTTAGCTCCTTTCAGTTCACACCTACAAAAGTTAGTTGTAAAAAATGTTATTAACTTGACTGTTGACTGCTCTTCCATAACAAATATAGTTAGATTGGCTTTTATCTTTCCAGTTCATTGCAGCATGATCACCATGCCTGTCAATGCAGTAGGTTTTGATACCAGATAAACAAAGTACAGAGGGGTTAATCTCAGTATTTATGTAATACCTAATAATACATTCAGCAAATAACCCTTAGAGCAAGAAAGCTCTTTTTTGTTTACTTAATAAAAGGATGCATGACAATACGTCCTTACAGTTTTGCCCAAGTATTGATAATTCAAAGAGAATGCATGATTACAAGAACATGAGCTGTGTTTACATGAGATTTGAAAGTTATTCCAATTTATTTTAAGTATTTAAAGATTAAAATGACTCCTCTGCCCTTGATGAATCTTGTGGCTGACTGCAAACATTTTGCTTCCCTGGCCAGACCACCACAGATGTATCAAGGGTTATGTTCCTGGGGTAAAGGCAGCCAACCTCTTACATGAGACAGACAGTGGGAAAAAACTCCTGCAGGAGCAGACAGCAGGCAGGAATAGCTCAGGAACTGTGCATCAGGACTAAAGCTGTCCCCGTTCCCTGTGCCCCTGCAACAAGCACTACCAGAGATGGAAGTATGACTTAATGAACCCCAGTTTAGTCCTGGCCTCTTCTAGGACAGAATTGCTAAATACATCTCCTTATGCTGGATGAGGAATTGGTTGGATGGTTGGTAGTGGTAAACGTCTCAATGTCCCAATGGAGGTCGGTGACAAATGGTGTCACTCGGGGGTCCATGTTGGGACCAGTACTGTTTAATATCTTCATCGATGACATAGACAGGGGGATCAAATGCACTTTCAGCAAGCTTGCAGATAACACCAAGCTGAGTGGTGCAGTTGACATGCCTGAGGGACAGGATGCCATCCATAGCGACTTGAACAAGCTCGAGAAGTGGGCCCATGTGGACCTTATGAGGTTCAACAAGGCCAAGTGCAGGGTCCTGCACCTGGGTTGGGGCAACCGGGATTGAAAGCAGCCCTGCAGAGAAGGACTTGGGGGTACTGGTGGATGAAAAGTTGGACATGAGCCAACAATGTGCACTCGCAGCCCAGAAGGCCAACCGTATCCTGGGCTGGAGAAGAAAAAGTGGTGGTGGTGGTGGCCAGCAGGTCGAGGGAAGTGGTTCTGCCCCTCTACTCCACTCTGGTGAGACCCCACCTGGAGTACTGCATCCAGCTCTGGAACCCTCAGCACAGGAAAGACATGGACCTGTTGGAGCGGGTCGAGGGGAGGGCCACAAAAATTATCAGAGGGATGGAACACCTCTCCTATGAGGAAAGGCTGAGAAAGTTGGGGTTGTTCAGCCTGGAGAAGAGAAGGCTGCGGGGAGACCTTATTGCAGCCTTTCAGTACTAAAAGGCATGTTAGAAGAAAGATGGGGACAAACTTTTTAGCAGGGCCTGTTGTGATAGGACAAGGGGTAATGGTTTTAAACTAAAAGAGGAGAGATTTAGACTACCTATAAGGAAGAAATTATTTACAATGAAGGTGGTGAAACACTGGAACAGGCTGCCCAGAAAGGTGGTAGATGCCCCATCAAGGTCAGGTTGGATGGGGCTCTGAGCAACCTGACCTCGTTGAAGATGTCCCTGCTCACTGCAGGGGGGTTGGACTAGATGACCTTTAAAGGTCCTTTCCAACCCAAACTATTCTATGATTCTATGATTCTATGATTCTGTGCTAGGTCTGAGATAACACTACAAGCCATCCCATAGCTGTGTGACATAATTGATTGTTATCACTTAAAAAATATGCATAACCCCACTTATTTCCTTACAGATCATTTAGATATTCAAATTACCAGGCTTTTAGTGACAGAAATTCAATTAAAGGAGTAAAAACTCTATGTTGTAATAAACTTTAGTATGTGAAATAGCTTAATAAAATGAACTTCATCTCAGAAGTGTTTCTTGCACTTTAATGTGTAACTTTTAATTATTTCATTCTGAATTAGCAGAACTTGTTAAAAATGTCTAATTGTTATTTACAACAGAGTGGGGTATCAGGGTTTCTGGGCACTCTCTGCCTTTGAAAGCACATTCAGCTTGGTATTACAGGCCTTCCTTGGACGAATTGAAGATGCTTTACAACTATCAGTCCCTTAAAGATGATTGAACACAGAAGTGAATGCTCTGCTATTCAGAACAGCAGATTTTACTTAGCCAACAGAATTGAAAAATCACCGCAGCAGATGAAAAAAACCCAGCCCTACTGCATCTGCCTTATAAAAGCAGTTGTCCTCAGGCAGTGCAAGCAAAAGAAAAACATGACCTACACACTTCACCTCTAGCAGTGCTTTAGTTTTCCTCTCTGTAAATGGAAACATAGTGAATGTTATGTAAACAAATTACTTTAAATGACTGCATGAAAGACATGAGTTGTTTGGTTTTGGGGTTTTTTTGCAGCAGGTACAAATCCAGTGCTTAGATCCCTGGTGTGATTCCTTTTTCTGTCCTTAACTAGTAAGGAGTGGGCTATAGGGTAGTGATGTGAAAGGTGAACCTTCCTGAAGTCCCGCTGAGATACAGCCCGAGACTTCGACCACCTGCTCGAACCCAGCCCAGAGCAAGGACAGACAAACTCAGATTGCTCAGAGCCTTGTCCATTCAAGTCCTCCATATCTTCAAGGATGTTCTTCAAAACAGAACCAGCCTGAGACCGATGCCACAAGTACGGGTCTGTTTCTTAGACTCCATGTTTGTCTTTTTCACACACACTCACTTCAGTTCTCCTGCAAACAGTCACACGAAAAATGACAGCTAGAGCCTGGGCATTGTTGGAGCAGGATGAGACGGGTGAGAGAGGTGGCTGGTATAAATGCTAGAGCTAAGATTATGAACCTGTCTCTGGTGTGAAGGTTGTGGTTGCAGAGAGCAGCATGTGGCAGGACAGAGGTGGTCAGGAATACCCTCCTCATTCCTCATCTCTCAGCTCACTGCCTTCGTTCTCTGCAGTGTGCCAGTTTCTCTGTGAGCATGGGGCGTGTTTCCTTGACACTGTTGCCTCAATGCTCTGGTGTCCTAGCCAGAAATGCATGAGAGAGACCTTTATCTGCTGAAGGATATTTGCACAAATATATGTGCACATGTATATCACTGTTTTTTTTTTTTTCGGGGGGGCAGAGTGTGATTTTGGTTTGGGGAGTGGTTTTCAGAGTCTTAGTTGGATTGGCCATGTGCCCATATTACTTTCACTGGCCAACCATACCTGGCATCTGCAGGAGGGACAGAAGTAATTTGGACCCATTTTCCTCAAATGTCTCCATGCATTGCTATCTGTAGCTTTACATTTATGATCTTTTTAATGGTCTGCTCCTCAGAGACCCCAGAGAGAAGCTCAGGTCATTCACTGAAGACAAGTAATAATCTGTTATCAGATTTCTTATTGAAAATCCATGTGGGGCTCAGCAGAATATTATGCTTCAGAGGATAGTTATGTCATGCTCCAGTGGCAGTGGGAGAGATTCAAGGAAGCAGGCAATGAAGCTATCAAAATGGAAATCTTTCTCTGTCTTCTAGTCATCTTAGGAAAGACTGAGTAAAACTGGGTTGCCTCTAAATGCAGAAGCAGGTAGTCTGTGGTAACCTGTGCATGCAAGTACTAATAAAACATGACCGGGAACACAGGTGGGAATTAATCACCGTGGGCTGCACCAGCGGAAGAGGTGGTGGTGAAGCCTCTGCAAGCTCGAGGATGCTCCATGCCAGCTGAATACGCCATTTACAGAACAATCTGAAAAGAGCTTAGGCACATACAAAGCCTTGTGTCTCTTTATCAGTTTTGTGCCTCAGACTTTGTGCTAATGTAAAAATGTAAATCCCCAGCAATTAACAGCCGTTTCTACATTAGCAGAGCTCCCAAGGTTCTCCTATCTCCATTTGTCTTTAAACATTTTATTAGAAATTTGACACCAGTGATGTTCTAATTAAAGTCCATTTCCTAGCATGAAGTACTTCTATATACAGCACCACGGATTTATTCTTTTGAGACTGCCTCCAATTTCATGCTTGCTTACAGCAAGTGTTACAAATACTGTTATTTTTGTTGAGAGAATCATCATTGACATGGTGCTTAGGCTGCATTTCTGGACCTTGTTGATTCTTGATTTCTCTTAAGATCTGGTAATTCTCAGCAGACCTCATTTAGACATCAGTGCTAACTGCGTGTCCAAATATGCTTCTGAGTTTGCATGGAGAAGTTATGTTCAGATCCAGTGGACAGACACTGAACCCAACTGCTTGTGCTGAAAAGATAATTTGTCATAAAACCAAACAAGAAAGCAGCTTGTATCTCTTGCATAGCAACAGCAAAAAAGAAAAAAAAAAGCTTTCTTTAAATGAGTTTGGCATTGTTCTCAGGCAGGAACAACAGAATGATTTGTGTGAAGGAAAAAGGAACATCTTGCTTTTAAAAATGTCTTGGGGACTAAAGAAAACTTTCTATAATCTGAACTACATTAGAAGACAATGAGAAGCATTCTTGACTGAATTTGTAATTAAAACAATTTAGGAGTAGACTTTCTATTCATCAGACTCTGGGATGCAAACTTTTTATCAGAAAAGCATCGTCTATACATTTCAGTGAATTTGAAGTTATGAACTATGTGAGAAAGGGCTTTTTTCTGAGCTTGTTAGGTGCAAATAACTTAAGATAGCAAAAAAAAGTACCTCATTTTAAAGAACATATAAGTAACAGCAACACCCCTTGAGATCTATAGTTTGTGGTCCCTAATACAGAACTAAAGATATTCAGTTATTCAGTAAAAAAATTTGAAAGACATTATAATAACAGTCTATATCTCTTGATAGATTTAGCTATAATTTATCTCAAAGCTCCTCTATAATGAGGCTGCTGTGTGCTTTTTTAGCTAAGACGTTTCACAACAAACAGGCTCAATAGTCCACCAGGCACTTTTACATGCTTCACTGAGCACTAAACAGATGCCAGATTCTGCAAAATCTCACTATGGTATAATTCCTCAAATTTTTTTTGAGTCAAACACAATTTCATTTTTTGATAGTGTCTTCATCACTAGGAATGTCTGAGATACTGACAAAATCCTTTTGTCTGTTGTGTCCAGGAGTTTGCACTGGTTCCTTCTGATCTGCTGTGAGAGGTCCACGTTCAGTAATGGCTGTCTTTCCCCAGCGTTTTAGCAGTCAACCTGTGCTGTCTTCCCAGAAGTCAGGCTAGGAATTAAGCATACAGATAATAACATGGAAGCTCTCTGCCTGGGTATTTTACTTCCCCACTGGGATTACCAAATGAAGCATATTGTTTTGGGTCTGGTAGATATGGATCTGCATTAATTCAAGTGCTTTACAGATGTTCCCGTGCAGTGGGCTGAGGTCTCTGCATGTACGACATTTCCGATGTGTGATGCAGTCTCCCCCATGGATGAAACATTGCCAAGTGTCAGGGCAGTCTTCCATGGTCCTTACAGTAGGAGTTCATTCTATGTATATTGCAAAACTATACATATGGTGATCTTGGAGAATTTTTCTGGCTCAGCCCTTCAGTATTGTAATCATTCTCATTATGGGACTTTCTTTGATCCCAGCCTCGTGCACTCTAGTGGGTTATCTGCTTCTGGACTTTTTTGTGTGTGAAGAGTTGTTTTTCTTTTTCTTTTTTCTTTTCTTTTTTTTTTCTTTTCAGTTTGCTGTGATTTTGAGAACTGTGAGAACGCTACAAGGTTTTCAGTCTGCTCTTGCACACAGGCCTTAGTTCAGAGCATCCTGCTTTGGGGGATGGAGTTCTTCTAAGTTAGTTGGAATAAGTAACGTAACTCAAGTTAATTGAAATATTCTACCATAGTTTATGTTTCATTTTAGATGCAAATATCAATGAAGTCTTTTTAACAGTTGTTAGAAGTGTGAAGAGCTTCTTCTCTTTTTTTTTTTCCCCTGTTTAAATTTGAACACTGAATAATAAAATACCGTTGGACAAGTTCTTATTCCACATAAACTACCCCTGAATATGGACTGTGTGACTGCTTTCTCTTTGGTTCCAGTGTGCTACCTAATTTGGGGGATTGTCTTTGTTTATATCTTCATGGGATTTTTATAGTCTGATTTTAACAGCAAAGTGGACTTTTGAGCTCCCAAAAGAAAGTTCCTCTGGGATGTAAAACACATCTTGTGTGAATTTGGTATAACTTGTAATACATGATTTGAAAAAAAAATTGATAAAATTTTCTGTAGATAAATCTTGAGCAGACAAAAAATTGCTGTATTATTTCTTGTTGAGCATTTGTTCTTTACTTGCATCCATTTTCTTCATGCGTAGCTGAGCTTCTGTAAATATATTTTCTTTCAGGTTAGTTATTATTATTTAGCAAATTGATTTTTTGAGGATGAATGTTGGTTTCTGTACACAGATTTCTATACTTGGTGCTTTCTGTAACATCATCTGTAACACTGAATGATGAATGATATTTCATTATATCAGTATTCTACTTTATCATGTGTGTTTGTCCAAAGGAGTTGAAATATTGGGCAACTGAAATGCTGCTATGTGTGGAGAACCTCTAAATATGTCTGTTGTGTACTCTACCACCATGATATTAATGATGTATTCTCCCTCAGAAAAATCATAAGGTTCATGTGATTTTTTTTTTTTTTCAGAACTTTAAAGCTAAGGATAAGATATTGGCTCTACTGCATTCAACATGAGCTTTGGTGTTACCTAAAACAAGTCTGGGATTTCAACCCAAAGGAAGGAAAGGGGGTGAGTGGATGGGATGGTAGGTAACAGGATGCAGAGGCTTACTCTAAGTCCTTGCTGTGATCCAGAGCGTTCTGCCCTCTGCAGAACAGCTGACTGTGAGGGACAATATAATCCACAGTGCCTAGCATTGCAGCGACTGATTAAATATTTAATGTGCTAGGGAGAAAAACAAGCAAGAGGGAGCATGCATTATAGATAAGTCCCTAATCACCTGGCCTGAGAGCCAAGCTTCCCTTTGCTCCCTTCTTTTCCTAGGGAGCGAGTGAGCTGCTGAGTTTCAGTTTGTCAGTCATTAAGTTATAGTGCCTCGGAGTTGGTGAGCTGCTTTGAGATGCAACAGTGGAAGACACCAACCTTCTCATTTCGCTTTCAATTCATTTCCCAAATTTTTTTAAATTCTACATGAATTTGGTCAACTTTAATCCTAAAAATTATTTCCCTCAGAAATATGAAATCATGAAAATTAGGAAGTAGCAGTTTAAAATTCTCTGCATTAAGTTTTTTTTAGGAGGGGAGGGTTTGGTTTCCTACCAAATTTAAGTGTTTGTGGTCAGTGTCCTGAACAGCATTATAGGAGGGCAAAGAACAATTATTTTGTGGGTGATATAATAGTTTCTAGCTGTAACTGTTGCCTGTGGTTTATGATTTGCAAAGTGCCAACGATAAGCCTGGAAGTGTTTTCTTATTAGACGTTTTTGGTTGTCTGTCTTGTCACTCGGGAAGCTTTAACATGCTCAGAATTGATCCTTACGCAAATTATTTTATTTTAAACTGTTATCTGAGCACAGAAAATATGAGGCTGTCTGCACACCTGGCCTTGGCTATTTTAATGTAGAGGGTTACTTCTCATTAGAATGACTGTGGCTACACTCAGACAATGCAGAAAGCTCCATATTCTTATTTGCATGTTAATTCCTAGACTGTTCTTCTCCTCACAAAATCTGTGTGATTTTTTACTTGTGTTAAACATTAATATTGGATGAATGAGATGAATGACTTGGGGGGGGGGGGGTTGTTTTTTTTTTTTTTTTGGTGGGTTTTTTTTTTTTTTTCACTTAATGCATTTTTCAAAACACGGTTTTTTCCCGGTCTTGGTTT
>VYZW01053057.1:58760-89050 GCA_013401315.1 Balaeniceps rex
TGTTTGTTTTGTTTTTGTGGATGGTATTTTTTTTATTTCACACTAATGCAGTTCTCAAAGAAAGGTTTTTCACCGGTCTTGGTTGCTTTGAGCTTTTGAGCTTTATTTTTATATGAGTTTTGTCTCAATATAATTTGTAGATGTTGCTGCAAAATTTTAGGTAAAACAACACTCAAACTAATACCTGTAACTGTCCAGTGGACTTTGTATGTAAAAGAGTTAAGGTCTGTTATGATATCAGGCACCAAAACAATAGCAGCTTTCCTCCAAAACACATATTACTGCCAAAAATACGCAAGTGAGTAGATTTTGCTTGGCTGTGAAAGGAGTGACAAACTGTTCCAATGTACTGGGTAGCATCAAAATTAACTTTCTAGTACATAGTCATAACATTATGCTCTTTTGCTCCATAAGTCAAAGCATCCTAGTAAACTTCAGCTGTTACAACAGAAGAAAGAAAATACAGGCACAAAAAAATAATGCACCCCAGATTTCCATGCTAAAGACTCACAGGCTGAGAAGAACAAGGAGGGTGGACCAGAAACAATATTTTCTTTAGACATTTTGACCAAAAATTAAATTCCTTGGAGTTAGCAATAATGCCCTAGCACTAACGCCTCCACTGTATGGTCTCTGATGCTGAACATGCAAGGGAGACTTTAGACGCCTGCAGGTCTCCTCTTGCTCTGCAGGTCTTCATGCTTGAAGTTTCCCTGTTTAAAAAAGGATAAAAACTCTGGCATAATGTTGGCCAGTTCTCTTCTAGCGTGTGAAAACCTTCGCATGGGAAGAAATATCTGTCATCAAGATCTGACCAGCCAGCTGTGTCTGGCCCAAAGTAAGAGAGGTAATGGTGTGGCTCTTTGGTGGGGGAGGACAGGAACCTACTGCATGAAATCCCATGTCAGGGCATGAGATGTCAGAGATCTGACATTTCTAAACGTGTAGTGGGCAGCATAAAAATCCTGAGTCCTATACCCTGCCAGTCATTTGGCTGGAAGGTTTTCATAAAAATTTACACTGAAATCAACATTCTCCCATGAAACTTTTACAACCTACTGAAAAAAATGGAATTTTTTTCATTGTAAAATTTTGGACTAATTTAATGTAAATTGGTCACTCTCATCCAGATTTAACTTACTGGAAAACACATTTTCCTGCCATTTAGACACATTACTAGAAAATGTTCCTAAGGAATATCCTCATACTTATAAGCAAAGTCACAAACACACCTATTAAAAATAATACTGACAGTTCATAAAGTGCTGTTTAGAAATAATATGCAAATAAAAGTGGACATCTTAATATTTTTTCCTTCCTTTTCTCTTCCTAGGCAAGTTTATTTAGTAAGTGATAGATGTGGAGGTAATAATAGCACACACAGCTAGCAATGTGGTTGTCTGCCTGCCCAGTCCCTCTTGTGAACGTGTTCTTCCCGTCCTAGCAGCCCTCGCACCAGGCTGATGGTAACTACTTAAATCCCTTCACCTCAAACAGATAAGGGCATTCTGTTCTTGTTTACATGCAAGGTTTATAGAAGTAATTTCTGTAAATGATTACATTTTGTGTGTTTTTGACTCTGCAGCCCAAATGTATTCAGTTTTCTTTCTAGAAGAAAGCAAATTAGAACGAATCAGAAAGAACATGCTGTTTTCCTGACCTACTGAAAATGTTACTGAAAAACCACATTATAAATCTACTACAACTCAGAATCAAATTGATCTTTATCAGGACTACTCTAACCTCAGGAGTCACAGAGAATAGTCAGTTCTGCTGGAAAGAAAAGATTTTTTACACAGGGAAACAGACAGCTTTTGTACTATCTGTCAATAATGATCGTAGCAAAAGCAGTGCTTAAACATAGTAAATGCAGTGTTGCTGCACTAAGTGGCTGTTGTAACACAAGCAGTTTGATTGTGCATATATGGTCGCACAGTGCTAGCAGTTACAGCTGCCATCTCAGTATTACTGTAATTATACATGCAAGTTCATAATTAGAACTGAAGAATGAGTGAGGGAAAATTCCATGTATTTGATTTGATTGTTTGTGATCTTATCAAGTCCTCTTTTCATGAATATTGAAGTGTTTGAGCTAGTATCAATACTCAGAACAGGCAAATGTTACAGCCCAATATTCTCTTGTAGCACATTTTTGAATAGATCATTTAAGAAAACAGTTTGTAATTTAAGTTGTTGTCATTTCATATACAAGTTACCCACTAAGGAAGCAAAAAACCAAAAGTGTGCTTACTGTAACTGGTGCAGTGTAACAATATACTCCACAGTGCAAATCTTCACAGTTCTTTCTTTCCATGATCTTCAGACCAAGAGTTATTCAAAACTGGCTTAAAATAAAGTATGGGTCTCAGAATGGCATGGTCTGCTCAAGCAAGCCAGGTTTCAGATAAGTTCCTAATTGTGAATCATTAAGTTGTTCTATGCTACTACTGCCATCAGATATTTCCCCATTCCGCTTCTGCTTCAAAGTTTTTTATGAACTGAAGCTATGGACAAAAGCAAAGCCTACTTATCTGTATGCAGTGACTACAGCATGAATTGCTCTGACTTCATGCCTTGAATTTAATCTCTCCACTCATGAGTCTGTAGCTTGATGCTCAGATCCTCATGGATGGCACCCTCAGACTCCTTTTTCCACACATTAATACCACAGCAGGGTAAAGGCCTACAGTATTTCATTTCTCGTTACTGTTGTTTATTTTTATTACACTGTGCACAGAAGCCTTGGCTGCACAAAGGCACCTGTATCTTGTTATGTGACCACATGTGAAAGATAATCTCTGTCTCAAAGAATTCATGCTACAAGGTAAGATGGAAACAGCAAGCAAAAAAGAAATACATGCAAAGTGACTTACCCAAGGTCAAAAATGGTTCTGTAGACCTCACTGCCTCTCTTCTTGAGTCTTATCTAAGGCAATTACTATATAAAACCTGGAATATTGTGTGCTGCACAGTACAGTTGCTATATTACAATTACTCTGAAAACAGAGGATGTTTCCACCCACACAGTCATGAAACATTCTTTCAGAGATACTAATGAGATTTTGTATGAACCATCTGCTGCTTGCCTTCCATTAGATCAAACACGTTTGAAAATGGGGAAATCCCTTTTAGTGAAAGTAAAATAGAATTATAATAACAGTGATCATCTGTGAACTAGAAGCCAAAAGCTAGCGTGGTAGAAAAGTCCAATGTCACTTTAAACATTAACCACTGGAAATACACAGAAAAACCTGCTATACTGAGCAAAGACTCCAAGGTCAAAGGAAGTTGTCTATAATAAAAGATGGACTTGATACAAGGTTGATTTCCACTCTCAAGAGATATGGGATACTTTATACCCTTCTTACTGGAGACAACTTTGCTGAACCTTCATACAGGATCTCCCAAAATCTCACTGAAACTAATTGTGTAGATTATAATATTAGACCGTGCCCACTGAAGACTCAGGAAGAAGAAAACTTGACTGCTGAATGTGCAAAGAACAGCCACGTACTTTGCTGCCTAATCTAGCAATTTTTTTATAAATATCCAAGCAGCTTATTTTATTTTTATGAAATTCACCCACTTGGAATATTTCTTTAATTTGTACTTAAACTTAAACTCTCCTTGTAGAATAATGCTAGCATTGAAATTATGTCTTTGAGCAGCTTTCTGAATAGATCCCTAGTTTGCTCAACAATTATTGCTGAAATGATTGTGATCTTAGGAACCCTTGTTCCGGTCTGACATTCTTTCCCTGTGACTAATTATTTTACAGACTATGCTTTAATTGCAGGATGTAGGAGGTACTTTTTATAACTGCTAAGTATTAGAAGGAGACATGCTCTGCAGATCATTAAATATGCTACCAGGAATAAGCACACTTCTGAGACCAATGACATTTGTCAAAATTAGTCAATGTGTTTGTTGAGGGCAAGAGGTCATCTCTGGGAGATGTCTCTTAATAATTGCTGGCATGGTGAGTGCTGTTAATTATTTAACATGATACGGAGGACATAGGCCTTCTCAGGAGAAATGGCTTCCTTTTTTCTTTTATTTACAAACAGGATGCCTTAAAAACCCTGAGTGAATTAATTTTGTTTTTTAAACAAATCCAGACTGACAATTTCCTTGGTAGCCTGCAAGCATTGCTAAAAAGGAGACAAGTTACAGACATCAAAATATTATGCATATTTCATGGATTCCTATCAGAACATAGAGTGATGTAAAATAAAACTGTTAACAGATTTGAGCATCTATGCTCAACTTAAACTAGGCCAACATCACTGTGTACTTTCAAAGTCATCCACTAATGAAAGTACATATAAAACTTAGGTCAGAGGTACTGCTTTGCAATCCTGTCTCTTACAGTGCAATTATTTACTTTTGTTTTCACTGTATCTGATTTTGGCAAAGCAAGGGCTCATATTCTTCACACAAGTGCCCTAAGCCCCAGGTCACAAGAGCACGTGAGGAGTGATCAGAGGTCTAAAAACCTGTGAGTAAAGATCGAAGGAATTGGGACTTTTAGCCTAAAGAGAAGAAGATTGAAGACAGAACAAGGCAACAACTTTGCCTAGGTAAAAGATAGCCCCGGAGAGAGCTACTTCTCTATGTCCAGGGTAGATAGGACAAGAAATAATGGGATTATGTTGCGAAAATCAAGGTTTTGTTCAGAAATAAGGAAAAGATTTCTAAAAAAATAGCAAAGCAATGCACTGGATTGAAGGCTGTCTAGCATAATTTGGACTATCACTTCTCAGAGGTGTTTAGACATAATGGTTCTTGCCTTGGGGTACTTGGCTTCATCATGCTCTTTTCTAGACCTTTTTTTGCTAGAATTTTATCAGGGAAATCCAACTGGGAATGAAAAATAACTTTCCCAATGAAAGTTTAATCAAAACAAGTCTGATTCTAGCAGAAAGTTTCATTTTTGTCATGTTTTGGATTTTTTTTTTTTGTTCAGAAAAATCCTCATAACCAACTGAAGACTTGTTGCTTGTTGTGGTTTAGCTCCAGTAGGCAACTAAGCACCACATAGCCGCTCACTCACCCTCCCCTCCCCGGCCAGATGGGGGAGAGAGTCAGAAGGGCAAAAGTAAGAAAACTCAAGGCTTGAGATAAGAACAGTTTAATAATTGAAAACCAAGTGATGCAACCGCTCACCACCCACCAACAGAGGCCCAGCCAGTCCCTGAGCAGCGATCGCTGCCCCCTCGCCAACTCCCCCCAGTTTATATACTGAGCATGACGTCATATGGTATAGAATAGCCCTTTGGCCAGCTTGGGTCAGCTGTCCTGGCTATGCCCCCTCCCAGCTTCTTGGGCACCTGGCAGAGCATGGGAAGCTGAAACATCCTTGACTAGGGTAAGCACTACCTAGCAACAACTAAAACATCAGTGTGTTATCAGCATTATGCTCATCCTAAATTCAAAACACAGCACTATGCCAGCTACTAGGAAGAAAATTAACTCTATCCCAGCGGAAACTAGGACATTGCTGGAAGGGTCCGAGCCATTTGCTTTAATCATCAGTAAAGGGTTGTTGACACGCCTGAGGGACGGGATGTCATCCAAAGGGACCTGGACAGGCTGGAGAGGTGGGCCTGTGCGAACCTCATGAGGTTCAACAAGGCCAACTGCAAGGTCCTGCACCTGGGTCGGGGCAACCCCCGCTATCAATACAGGCTGGGGGATGAGGGGATTGAGAGCAGACCTGCAGAGGAGGACTTGGGGGTACTGGTGGATGAAAAGCTGGACATGAGCCAGCAGTGTGCGCTTGCAGCCCAGAAGGCCAACTGTATCCTGGGCTGCATCAAAAGAAGCATGGCCAGCAGGTCAGGGGAGGGCATTCTGCCCCTCTGCTCTGCTCTGGTGAGACCTCACCTGGAGTACTGCGTCCAGCTCTGGAGCCCTCAGCACAAGAAGGACATGGAGCTGTTGGAGCGGGTCCAGAAGAGGGCCACAAAAATGATCCGAGGGCTGGAGCACCTCTCCTACGAGGACAGGCTGAGGGAGTTGGGGTTGTTCAGCCTGGAGAAGAGAAGGCTGCGGGGGGACCTTATTGTGGCCTTTCAGTACTTAAAGGGGGCCTATAGGAAAGATGGGGACAGTCTTTTTAGTAAGGCCTGTTGTGACAGGACAAGGGGTAATGGTTTTAAACTAAAGGAGGGTAGATTTAGGCTAGATATAAGGAAGAAATTTTTTACCATGAGGGTGGTGAAGCACTGGAACAGGTTGCCCAGAGAGGTAGTGGAGGCCCCATCCCTGGAAACGTTGAAGGTCAGGTTGGGCGGGGCTCTGAGCAACCTGATCTAGTTGATGATGTCCCTGCTCACTGCAGGGGGGTTGGACTAGATGACCTCTAAAGGTCCCTTCCAACCCAAAGTATTCTATGATTATAGATCATGCAGTAGATTAGCAGTGACATCCTCCAGACAAAAACCTGAAAGTTGTGCTTGAGTGTATGATAGAGTAGTTTTGATTTTGTTGTTTTGGGGGATTTTGTCCCTCTGTGAATCTTTGTATACACACAGCTCAATTTGAGAGGTAAGGGTTTTCATTTTCTCAGGCACTGAAACCCCAACTCTGAACACATTGCAACAAGACTTTCACTATGCATACAAGCATTTAAAGTTATTTTATCTTTTTTTCCAGGACTTATTTTGTCACTATCAGATAGTTTCTTTCCTTCTCCTGGACAAATGCAGTTTTAATTTTGAAGGAGCAGAAGAAATCTTTGGCTTTGTTCTTTTTTTGTGTGCAGTTGTGCAGAAAGACATTTTGAACTGTGTTAGTGTTCAGTTCTTATTCATCTCCTTAAAGAGCAGTGAAAAAAAGTTACTATACATCAGTGCCACTACCTAAAAAGCTTCCTCTGTTGTAGCAGTTCTCAAAACTGTGCTGTCTTAACAACAGGTTGGTGTCCAGCCCAGAGCTTGAATGTACGTAACTGGAAGGAAATGTTGCACACATCATCACTGGCTAATGCCTGCTTCTGAGAAATAGTGTAAAAATAGGTGATGCATAGCTATACATAACAGTAAGATTTTATGAATCTGATTTGCACTAGAAGACAGCCAGTGAAAGAATGAACTCAGTGCAATTCACACAAAGGTTTTAATGCTGACCCTCTCTTCTACATTTATTGCCAGATAAGAGGACCTTGCGTGGTACCAGATCACACATACCTAACAAATGTGTGTAAGTGTCAGCAGAAGGTGAGTCATAGTCCATACACAAGCAGTTCTGGAGATAACAATTGCCAGGCACCCTGTGGTGCAGTTTGCACGCATTACATACTTAGGAAATCCTATCTTGACTTGCCCCAGTACTCTTGGATATTATTTCATATTAAAGCATGTTATTTGGCAACATCTACAACTATATTTGGGGAAATTAAAAGCAATAGCCTAGATTTCTGCCTAAAGGCATATGCATAAGGGAAAGCGGGTGATGACGTGCAGTATCTCGGAGGGTTGCTAGATGGTGCTAAAGCATATACAGAAGTCTATCCCATGTAACTGCTGCATCGGCTGTTTTGGTTATGAGTTAGTGTGGAAGAGAGAAAAACTGAAGATGTTTCCTGTCTGTCCTATTTTCTACATCACCTCCAATGGAAAGAACACCTCGGCTTCCGTGGTTTCTCAAAGAATATTTTATTCAGATTTGCCCCAAATTACTAAGCTCACATTTTTACGTACTTTTACAGTATTTTCTATTTACAGCAGGACTGACTAAATATATTTTGACGAGGAGACAATTTACCAAAAGCTAGCATTTCGGGAAGACTGCCATTATTCAGGGAGAAAAAGAGAACTGTTAAAATACTTTATTTCAACATTTCCAGAAGGATACACATTGACTTTTGTTTTTCAAAGAGCATATTCACTTAGAAACTTCTACTTGCTCAATTTTTGTAAATGTTTACTTGACTGGAGAAAGGAGAAATAAAGTGAATAATATCTAAAAAATAAAGTGAGTGTTGCACCAAAAATGGAATGAAATGTTTCAGGTAAAATGAAAAAGAGCTGTTTTATACTTTTCCTGGTTTCACAAAGCAAATGATATAACTAAGATAACACATATTATGTTGAATGGATTATAAATCAAAGCTCACTTTCCTTTGTTTGTGGTTTTATCCGATGTACATTTTCCTTATTGGCACAGTTACAGTAACTACATTTTCTAGCACGTTTCGATGTGATTTAAGTTCATCCTGTGGTGTCAGCTGAGGGGTTTTTTTAAGCGACCAATGTAAGATTTAAGTCATATTGAAGATAAAATCTTTTCTCAAGGGAATATATTAAAAAGTCATGTAAAGCCTATTAAAAATTAAAAGGTAAAATATATTGCATTTCCTGTGGGAAAAGCTGTAATGTCAGATAATATGTAGGAGTACACAAGGGATAAAAATTATTCTTAGGTGAATAATTGAAGTATTTACATTAAGAATATGAGAATTATTGTCAGAGTGATTAGCTATTGTTTATATATGATGTCATTTTGAAAACTTCTTAAAATTAGAAAAAGCTGAAATCTAATTTGTTTTGATGCCAAAAAATGCTGGCAATGACAACATTTGTCTGAGTAGTTTGAGGGAATTTAACATTAATCAGGGTTTTAATTAGGAAAACAACAAGATTGGCTATAATTCTGTGGAGACAAGCTGTAATAAACTTCCTCGTAGGTCAGATTCAATTAACTTACAGTCAAAAGAGCATGAAACCACACTGTGATTTAACAAGCCCAAAGTCTGCCCAAGTTTCATTCATAAAACAATTCAATCACACTGCTTCCATAATCAGCATTATTAGGTAGATCAATGGTGTTCTCAATGCTTTATTGATTAGTTACTTCCTTTTCCAGGTGTATAAATGGATGGCCATTTTCATCATGTCTGAATGTCTCATGCACCACTGAAGTTATCATTCCTTTTCCACTAGGATATGGAAGTATGTGTCAAAGATGGGACAATCTAAATAATCACAAGAAGAAAATTATTGAGAGAAATTCCTATGATGAATGAACACTTACTGGTATGAGGCTTTATCTTGGCCTGGTGTTTCCTATCATCATGATATCTGAAAGAGGGAAGAGAGAAACTTGTGCCCATGCTCAGAACTGACCAAACATCAGCTATCAATGGTTAGCATGGTCCTAAGTCCAAACAAGGCTTACAAGGTCGCATTGGGTTTAGACTGGATTCTAAATATATGCCAGTAGCAAGTCTTTGCCTGAAACACACACTGCATTTAAAAAATGAAGATTTTTATCCCTTTTGTTATTAATGGATCCATATTAGGCTGTCTTCAGCTATGGTCATGTTTTGTTTATTGGGGCATCAAACATCACTGCTCACAAAAGTGGCAGTGAGATTCCAGTAAGGTCAATGAAAAAATTTCCTTAGCTATTTGATCAAAAGACTATTAGGTCAAAAGACAGTTCTTGGATCAGTAAAGAGGACTTTAAAACGAGTCTTGATTAATTTAAAAATTCTATAATGAAATAATTTTTAACCTGAACTGGGGAAAATCCATGGTTTATTCTTTGTTCTGTTCCTACTAAAAATACATGTTAATGCTATATCATGTATTTGAGAAACTACAGCATTTTAGCCAGAGCTCCTCAATACTCTTTATTCCCTGTTTTTGACATGCTTTGCACCTCTTGATGTGAGTTTCCACTTGGATCACTTTGTTAACTCTGACTGATTGTACAACCTCTCCTGAGGCAATCACTTAAGCCACTCTTGAAAAAGCTCTTGGTAGAAAAGAAGTACTCCCCAGTGTGGACTTCTGTCCCACTGACTATTTACCAATTTTATGTAATGTATATACTGAGATAAGCAAACACTTAGTAGAACAAGTAGTAGGACATGGTTCTCATTTACTTTTGGCAAGCTTACTACGGTTAGATAAAGAGCATAGTTCTCATCTAAATACTAAATTTCTATGCGAAACAGACACTTCAGTGAAAGGAGCCAAGAGCTGTGTTCCCCTCTTTCTTATTCCACTCAAGTAGCCGCTAGCTGGTGTATTAGGATGCTTCCTCGTGTGTCTGGGCATGAAGTGAGGCATGTTCTTGAGAGAGACAGCTCAGAAGCAGAGGAAGAGATTACACCCAGGTCTGCCTCTTCCTGCATGACTGTACTGACTACAGAGCAAATATTCATCACAATCATAGATGGACACCAGCAACAGAGGTTGGTGTGCTCCTGCATGGACAGGCCTGAGCTAGCAGCAGCCCAGCAGAACTTTAGCAAGAGCTAGATGCCAGCTTCTCATTGTGGGCAGATAAATGTGCTCGTGAGCAGCTTCACAAGCAGGTACTTTATTAATAGTGAGGTTTTAGGCAGAGGTGGCTGTGGGCTTTGGCTCTTTCACAGCCAGTGCAGTAGCTAAGTTGGCATTCTGAGGATCACAGTTTTTGACTGAAGAACTTAAGCTGCCAGTGGATTGGCATGTACCACCCGAGTCCGTGAATCTACTGAAATGGTAATTCCACAACATGAGGGAAAAAAATTACTTGCTAAAGATGATCTAGCTCTGGATGATCTAGACCTTTCTTAAGAAAGGTCTTCACTGACCTTGGAAAAGGTTAGTGTTTACAGACTTTCTACTCAGCTGAGAAATTTTCTGTAATGGCCTTTAAGGGTATGTGTTTATCAGTCACTCTTTTGTTAGGTGCAAATGTGAGCCTTAGTGAAAAGGCCACATAATGACTCTTGATATTTACTGTTTCACAAAGAAAGATTGCTGTGAAGCACCTGTAATGAACTCTGTATCTATTTGAAAAGTAAGTGTTCTCATGATAACAATTATTATAAAAGTATCTGTGTTCAGAGTAATGTGCATATGAAGAAAGGAGATAAATTCTCTTTTTGGCATCCATAAAAATTCAGAATAGGTCCAGTGATAAAATATGCCATAGATTAATAAAAGACTAAAATTAAGCAGAAATTCCCAGATAAATGTATATATGCCAGAAGTCAGGCTAGGCTATGTATGACCCACTTAAAAAGGTTTTACAGTTATGGTGTACTTCATAAACTGTGAGAAAACTTGTGTTGTGTTTTGGGCTTTTTTTTGTGTGCCATTTCCACTACTGGTGCACTGCAGATGTGTAAGCAATAATCAAAACCTCTAGGAGTTTAACTTTCATTGCACAAGTTGATGCCTGAAGCACACACGGACAAGTCTCCTGAAAAAAGATCACATAGAATTGAAATCTACTCATCTCATGCCTGTTCCAACATGTTTTTTAGCCCCACACTAAACTTGAAACCTTTAAAAGGACAGATGCTTTCTGTAGCAGGAAATAATAGTGCTTTTAAAATGCAGTGAGCTGTCTGCAGAGCACACAAACAGGCTACCCAAAGAGCATAATATTAGAGCAGTACCATGCCTCTTTTAAAAGCTAAATCTATCAAGGTCTGCAGAAATAGTGGTAAAAAATCCTTCACTGGTAGGAAATGTAATCACCTCTGAAAGTGTGAGCCCCCAGAGCTGCTGAGACAAGGGAATTTCAGACCTTGATTGTAATCTCATTATGAACAAGACACATTATCTTGGTATTTGGAAAGTGAGCCCAGTGCCTTGCATTTGGTTGCAAGATTACCACTTGCATCCCGTCAGAACAAGAGGAATCAGCAGAGGCACATGAGGGTTGAGCTCTGAGCCGTACCAGAGAAAGCTGTAAAAACTCACAGCTTATTTATATTAAAATATTTTTTTAGTAAGTAATGCAAACAATGGGGTAAAACATGAAGAACGCAAATCGTGAGCAGGAGGTGAACAGTTTGTGTATGTTTGGGAGCTGTGAAGAAACTGAAGGAATGCCAGGGTTGAATTAATTTCCTATTCACTACAATCCCTAGCCTAAGAATAGAATGAAAGTACAAAACACATACATTGCTTTAAAAAGTAGACCTTGGGATGTAAAATAAAAGCAATCAGTCTGAACAGGAAACACTAATGTCTGGGAAATAATAAGAGGAACTATATCACAGAAGAAGGAAAGCATGCCGCAGATGGCCTTGTATTTGCTTGTGCAGGCCAGAATGGGGTGTGGGAAGAGGAGGGGGAGAGAGCATTGGAAAGGAGGAGGAATGATTACTTTTCTCCTACTGTTTATTCAGTGTAAAGAAAGCAAGCTGCTTTAGAGACAACACATGCAAAGTGTGGCTTCAAAGGGCTAGTCACCAGCAAGGCCAGATCTTGGAAGATGCTAGGCCTCTTGCAGCTTCTGTTGGCTGCACAGTAGTTGGCACGATGCAGCTCTTTTTGCAGCTGGTCTCAGGAGAACCATGAAAAAAACCCCACCAAACAATATCGTAAGATTGTAAGCAAAACAGGACAAAACTCTCAGCAGACACTGCACATCCCTTTCACAACTAGACATGCTATCTGCTCCCAATCTGTCCTTAACAGATCAAGCTCATCCTTTAAGCAGAGAGCTCCTCAAAGGCAGGAGTACTTGACTTTGACTCACAGCCATAAAAACTCAAGTCAAATTTTCTGTGTACTAGAGTTTGTGTTAGAGTTCCATTAGGAAGAAAGGAAGAAAACTCTTCACCACATTAATCATTTCAGGAAACTCCTGGTCTGTAAGGACTTTATTGTAAAACATGTGGTTGAACTGAGAAGTTCATAATCCAGTGAGTAGCTTTAGTGAAATCAGCATGACTATTTGTACAAATGCTTAGCAACAGGAGCAAGGGAAAATCTTGCCAAAAATAAATGGATTATATTTTTCATAAAAACTCTGGTGGCCTTTCTATACTTAAGGACCATAGGGTTCTTACACAAAGGGCTGCAAAGGCTTATGGGCATTTTTACAAATACACACACATTTTATAAATAACTTTTTGTCTGGGTACTGCCTGGATGGATGAATAGTTTAACTGTTCCAGCACTCATGATGCCCACAAGGAAGCGAGAAAGAGACTGTGTCTTCTCAAGGAGTGTTGGTCACAATGGTGGTCCAAGTGGCACTCTGCATGCCAGGTCAGGCCTGTAAGGACATTTCTGCCCATGTGCGATTTCCACATTCAGCTCACACCAGTAAATTAGTTTCCAGTTTATACCTAGAGAGTTCTGGCGCCAGCAGTTTGGATAACTGAATTAAATGTATAAGAAACCAACTGCACTGTTCATTTGTGGTTCCCCAAACACTGCCAAGAAGTCATGACATCCACAATGAATAATTGAACAACAGTTCTGGGCAGCAATGTCTGATATTTCAGATCTGGGTTCTTGCTTTGTGTTGGCGCGAAAAGCAATACTCTAAAAACATTTTCACAAAAGCAGAAGTGAGTTGATATGTCTGGTACGAGCGTTCCTCATTTCTATACGTGCAATTGTACAAGGCACAGAGCTGTGTGAGGGAGAACTAATTAATTCCTAGCATGAAGTGCTCTTGTTTGAGGTAACTGAGCACAAATGCCCAAAATAAAACCCAGGGTTCATAGACAACTTTATGCGGACTGCCCCTGGCCAAGGCCATGCCAGCAAGAATACACGCAGCCTTCTTCTGGAATTTGAAAAAAATTTAGATACAAGAAAAAGGGGTCTTGAATTTGATGAAAGTTTTTCAAACCAAAACACCGCAAATGAAACATTTCAAAACAAGGGATGCCCTTATCTGTTGCAGTTTTGCTTCACTGGAAGTATTCCTATCACATCATTGATGAAGGACTTAAACCTTTTCTATCTATGTACAGGAACAGAGCTAATACACAGGATGGCCTCTCCCAGGCTTTTTCTTTTCTCCAGTTTCTGCCTTAGTACTTGGCTGACTGGAATATCTCCAGTTTCAGATTCAGAAAAAATATGCTGTCAATCAGATGAATTTAATCTAAAATAACCTAGTCAGCTTTAACAGCCATGAAATTTCTTTAACATCTCCACTGCGCATTATTGTTTGTAAGAAATGTAGCCATTCTTTATCATATTTTAACTACACTTTTCAATATATAATTATTTGAGTCTGAAATATGTAAAATCAATGGCAGTGCTGAAAACAATTCTCATTGATTTGAAGGTAATATGTAGCACCTGATCATTAAAATGTGAGCAGCAGCTAAACAGGGTGCCTACAAGATGAAATGGGGAATGAAACACGGGTTTTATTTCCGAGTAAGCTCGTGGCTTTAATTATTATTGCTATAGAAGTCTTTTCTAATAGGAAATTTGTTGTTACAATATGAACACCACATATTAGATTTACTTTAAAAAAAGGAAAAACATTAATGCAGTGTTTCCATGTCATGTACCAGTATGTCGCAAACTACATCATCAGGAAACAGCACTTGATTTACTTGCCCTTCAGATCCTGCTTTACTGACTTCTACTTTGCTCTAGCAATGCCTTATAGCCAATATTTTTTTCAACTCCTTTATAAACAGATAAGGAACTATATTTACATTTTGAAGTTCCTGGCAATAAGTTTTGTAACAAAATCAAGTTTGATGGCAAGCCCTCTTTCAGGAATGCATTATAAATTAATTGATCTGTCTTGGTTCCATGCACAGGTTAAGGCTTCTGCCTAAAATGCATTATATGTTGCGTAAGAGAATTGTATGCAGCTGACAGAAAAGGCTTTGGAGTTCAATTTATCTGGAGTTCAAGTTTTTGTTTACAGATTTGAGTTTGGAAGTGAAGGATCCTGTCTGGGAAAGTCATTGAAATTCAGAGGATTGAAAAGAAAAATCTTTGAGCTCTATGAAACAGTCTCCTCTGTTTTCCCAACCATAACAGCATGACACTATTAAGCAGTGTCTTTGATCCGCAATGGGCATATCTAATTTGAATTCACTTGATATTACTGCTAGTATCAGCTAAGCCTTTGTGCATCTTCCAGATTGCAGGAATATTACATAAGGAATATCTCCATGTCACAGAAGATCTCCTTGTTTGGTGGCTTCTTTGGGGAGCAGAAGATCCCTGGAGTCACACCATCTGACACGGAAACAGGGGGAGTCTCCCCAAGATTGATCACTATTCCTATCCTGAAATCTACCTTGGGAACAGGCAATCTTTCCTTACATGTCAGAAGAATATGTAATAAAGATACCACGTGTTTAGTGTTGATGGACATTCCAGACAGATGTGAAAACTTGCCTGAAACAAACCCAGTGTATAGTACAAAATCATAAGAAAGTTTTTAAAGAGCATATTGTCCTGACTGGAAGCGGGGGATCCTGATTGTGAAAAGCTTTTCCACTCTGATGGAAGAAGGAATCTTAGGTCTTGTCAGTTTCCTAAATATAATTTCATAAGAAAGATAAAAAGAGGTCTTTTCTGTGCAACCAATTTTTATCTATATATACCCATTTTGCAGGTCATTAGTTGGCTAACTGAGCACCAAGCAGCAGCCTCCCATATCCTGTATTATTCAGAATGGGATATATCAGAATTGGGAGCTTCATTTAAAACACAGACAGAGCAAGGAAGCTGGCAAGAAGCAATGTCAAGAGAATTGTCTGCTGCGGCTTCAGGCAGGGCTGGAGGCTATATAGAGGCATTGAAAAAGCACTGTTAGCTGACTAACAAGCCATGGGTCTTCAGAAGGACACAGGAGGATGCAAGATTTCAGTACCCTACAGAGGATGCTTAGTGGTGGTAAATTTTTATAGTAGCCATGAAAGAAAAAGACAATAGGCTCTTTTCTAAAGAAAATTGGTACTCATTCTCCCCTCTCTTTTGTTCTTTTATTATGTTTTTTTTTCAAGTAGATTTTTTTTCCCTTGAATTCTTAATACAAAGATGTTACATGCTAATTCTGCAAGGGCTGCAGGGAGAGGAATAGACTAATTTTTGGTACCTAAATTCTGGATGTGGTTCAGGCACCAGCTGATTTAAGATTGCATACTTATGATAATAGCACTTCCAATTTACTTACTGAGGGAATCCATGCTCAGACATTTTATATACTTAATTCCCCAACGGTTTCTTTTTTCCTTTCTTTTTCTTTTCTTTTTTATTATTTTTTTTTAATTATTTTTCTTTCACTTTGGCAAGCCATGCCATCCTTAGAAATTACGATAGCACTTTCCCCTCTCTAGACCTGATCAAAGACTTTCCCATAGAGGGAGCTGTGTTTGAACACAGGAGTGGGTTTTGGCTACTCTTTCAATGTTACTCTTTCTTCTAAGCCCCCATGGAAACAGCTTCCTTCTATCTGGTGACTATCCAGCAGGAGGATAGGGAAAGGAGAAAAAAATACTGGGGTGATGTATAATGGGGCGATGTCCTTTCCTGTCCCTGTCAAGATTCCCCAGGAAAAACAAATTCCAAGCAGTATATTCCACACGCAGTATGATGTAGCCCACCAGTGATTAGAGCTAAGAAAATTTTCAGTGAATTTCTCTTACTGTTTCTCCACTATGGTGGTGGCAGGATTTTGGGGACAGCTCATTGCTCCTCTTTGTCCTGGTTTTGGCTGGGATAGAGTTAATTTTCTTCCTAGTAGCTGGCATAGTGCTGTGTTTTGGATTTAGGATGAGAATAATGCTGATAACACACTGATGTTTTAGTTGTTGCCAAGTAGTGCTTACACCAGTCAAGGACTTTTCAGCTTCCCATGCTCTGCCAGGTGCACAAGGAACTGGGAGGGGGCACAGCCAGGACAGCTGACCCAAACTGACCAAAGGGCTATTCCATACCATATGATCTCATGCTCACTATATAAACTGGGGGGAGTTGGCCGGGGGCAGCGATCACTGCTCGGGGACTGGCTGGGCATCGGTCAGCGGGTGGTGAGCAATTGCATTGTGCATCACTTATTTTGTATATTTTTAATTTTATTATTATTATTATTATTATTATTATTATTATTTTATCTTCCTCTGATGTCCTGTTAAACTGCTTTTAACTCAACCTGCGAGTTTTCTTTTACCCTTCCGATTCTCTCCCCCATCCCACCGGGGTGGGGGGAGGGTGAGTGAGCGGCTGCATGGTGCTTAGCTGCCGACTGGGGTTAAACCATGACACTCTTCACTGCAGTGAAAATGTGCCTTCACAGCAGGATCTGTCCTGCCCCACACAGTCATCAACAGGCCTTTCCAAGAGAAAATCTTTTGGTTTGCTCAGAAGATTTGTTTCATCTTTCAAATATGGTCAACATCGAGATGGAGACCGTGGAATATCATTACCAGTACTGAAGCATGTAAGTTAATGGAAAGAAGTGTAAATGACATAGATTTTTTTTTTAGATATCAGTCTTGGTAAAGTGTATTTTTTAATTTTTTGACACAGGAGGTATAGTGAGAAATACAAAATAGATTCCGCTGCCCATTTGGTGTTCTAGAAAGGCAGCAAGAAGTGAGTAAATTCAGTACCAGAGATGAGCACATTGAATTCAGACTGAAGATGAGCATACTCTATTCACCTATTAACTACAGTGCTCCTCCCACAGTGAGGCCCTAGACTGGCATAAATCACAGGAAAGAATAAAAAGGGTCTATGGGCAGGTGTGTTGTAAAGTCCCGGTTAAATACAGAACCAGAGACACAATTTGGCACAAACTCATCTTATGACAACTTAATTCAACATCTGACTTTGTTCCTCTGTACTTAGAAGCTGGCCAAAGTTTTTTGCTGACTGACAAAGCTGCGGCACAGGGAAGTAGACTGAGACATGTCAGGATATTGAGTTGGATGAAGAGTGGGCAAGTGCCAGGTCTGTGGTAGTGTAGGTTGCGTGGGACCCGGCACCAGCTCTCTGCCATCTCCTTTCCCCCTCTCCCAGCAGCCCTGGAGAGGATCCCTGACCCCACTCAGTCGCCCTTTCCTGCTATCGGCCTGCAGGCTCCAGCATCATCACATCGGTGCCACTGCTGCTGCACCCACCTTGCTGGCTGCAGCAGCTCCCTGTGCCAGGGACCAGCCCAGTCACTGCTGCCAGCCTCATGTTTCCTTGCAGCAGTGTGGGGACTGGCAGCAAACACAGCCCATCACAAGTGCTGCAAGGAATTTATCAAGGAACCACATCCCACTACCTATAACTACCTATTATAAACAAGGATATATGGGCAGAAAAATACAGATTTCTTTTTAGCTCCATTAAAACAAACAGAAGGAATAAATGCTTTGCCAAAACTCCTTCTCAACAAATAAAAAGGAAGAAGGAGGAAGAGAAACCAAGGACTTAAGGAGACCTGGGTAGAGGGAAGGTACATACGTACTTTTGTCTTCACCACTCCTATGAAGAATAATTAAATCTGCAACAAACAAACCTGCAGCATTATGAACTGAAAAAGAGGAGGTGAATCCCCAACTGGTGATGTCAGCAAGAAGACCAATCTGCCTGTAAAATCAGAGGCCTCTGTCATTTTTGCTTAAAAAGAACTGCAGTACATGCTAGATATAGGTATGGCTTGTGACACATGGAGCTATGCTAGCAAGTCCTCCATTGCATGTAGGGTTCTGATATTTGTTTGAATTTGGTGGTGTTCCAATTTCAGATGAAAACCCAGGTACTGACAGCAGACTCCAAAGCAGCTGAAAATTTCCAGCCAGCTTTAATAACACATAATTAAACCATTCTTAAGCTACACAGTGGAGAGGCAGCATATTGTGTACCATAATTTACAAGATCTTCTTTGCTTAGTAATAGTCTTTATAGCAAGATTTTAAATACAATCAATTCCCTCTGCTTAGAGTGCAGAACCTCTGCAAGCATTGCAGGGATCTCTTCTTCATGGAGGTGAAGTTGAATTTAAGGAATCAAATGACATGCGACATTTTCCCAAAGACAGAAAACTTTGGAGTGCAGTCTTCCTATGTTCAAAACAGGAAGCAAAACCTTGTGTCCCTGCAACTTTTGCTTCCCATGTCTGTACATAAATAATGATGCAATGACATTTTTGAAGAAATGGGTGCTGAAGGAAAAGATCTCTGAGGCAAGAAGGAACTAGTGCAATGAAGCTCCCACTTAATTATTCTCTCTGCTGGAGTCCCCCACAAAACTCAGCCAAAGATGTTCCTCCACCTTGATTGGCTTTCCTCTAACAGCAACACCAAAAATTGCCAATAGGCAGAAAAACATCTACATGTGTAAGAGAGATTTAGGAATCTCTTGTAAGGATGTGTAAGGAATTTACAAAAATATCATAATAAGAAATAAAGAGGCAATATCTAGAAGGATCTTGATTCCTCAAAAAAAAAATTGACATTATTTTGATAAATATTGTTTCTTCACTCTCTTTCCTCTCCTCTCTTCTAGTTCTTATCTGAACCTTGCTGAATGTAAGACAATTACAGATCATAAAAAGTGTGACTTATTACAGGACCTACTTGTTGGAAGCATTATTTGTGCTTTTAAGTCAGGGACACAGTTTCTTTTTTTCTCATGTAGATGAGATTTACTTCAGCAAAGAAATGTATATATAGTAGTCAACAAACTTTAACAGAAGAGAGAGGTTATTTATAAATGAGCCAATTTTGTTAGAACGGAGTTCTTTCATCTGTAGGAAAATGCTTTCCTACAGAATCTACCTGAAAAATAAATTTAGAGATATCTTGCTCCTCAGACCTTCATGGATAAGCCTTCACGTGCCAGCTGCAGCATGAAGGCACTTTTGGCTCTTACGAACACTGATGTAAGTAACCTAAGTAGGATCCTAAGGGATCTCTTTGTGGCATTAACCCCTCTTTGTCCCATGGGGCTACGAGGGTCCCCAAAGGGCTCAGAACTGGGTCCTGAACCACTGCCTTCGCTTCCAGCCATAAAATTGCATGAGGGCCTCCACCTTAGCCCCTGTTATTAGGTGTGTGTCACACAACTGCCAGAAACAAACAGCAGCAGAGCTGTTCTCTGTTTGCAGGTCCAACAGGAGCTCAGCACCAACTGCATGAACCAAAAGAAGTGATGATCTCAGGAGCAGGAGCCTGGGCCCTGCAGCAATCATCTCCAGATGCTGTTATTCCTATGGCTCTTGGACTAAAGACTGTATTTCTTTATGCAGGTAGAAATGCAATAGCTCAACCTGGAGAGACGTTTCAAATCCAAAAATACATTGGTGCTTAATAATCACAGCAGTGAAGGGAGAAATTAGAAAGAGATTTGAAGCTGAGTATTACACATCCCAGGTGAGCGCTCTGAGAAGGATAAAAACCATGGTGTCGTGGATTAACACCAGCCAGCAACCAAGCTCCACACAACCTCTCACTCACTCCTCCCTGGTGAGAAGGGGGAGAGAATCAGAAGAGCAAAAGTGAGAAAACTCGTGGGTTGAGATAAAGACAGTTTAATAAGTAAAGCAAAAGCTGCACATGCAAGCAAAGCATAACAAGGAATTAATTCGCTGCTTCCCATCAGCAGGCAGGTGTTCAGCCATCTCCAGGAAAGCAGGGCTCCATCACGTGTAACGGTTACTTGGGAAGACAAACGCCATGACCCCGAACGTCTTCCCCTTCCTTCTTCTTCCCCCAGCTTTATATGTCGAGCATGACCTCATATGGTGGAATATCCCTTTGGTCAGCTGGGGTCAGCTGTCCCAGCTGTGTCCCCTCCCAACTTCTTGTGCACCCCCAGCCTACTCACTGGTGAGGTGGTGCGAGGAGCAGAAAAGGCCTTGGCTCTCTGTAAGCACTGCTCAGCAATAACTAAAATGTCCTTGAATTATCAACACTCTTTTCAGCACAAATCCAAAACATAGCCCCATACTAGCTACTATGAAGAAAATTAATTCTACCCCAGCCAAAATGAGCACACATGGGCACAAATGTGACTTTTTCTTATGTGTGGGACAAATGAGTCTTGAGAGTACTTACGGAGTTAATGTTTGTGGGACATATCAAGAGCATCTTTCCCGATTCATAAGTGTATGCAAGGTGTAAAGTGCTTTTGCTGCCAAGTCTTTTGCTGTTTCACGTGCACCCTGGGGCAAAAATGTAGATACAAAAAAACATTGGACACCTTCAAGTTTAAAAGAAATAAACTAGATTTTTAAAGATCTCACCTGCACCTAAAATCAGATTTAAATGTCCTAAGCGGGAATTAGACAAGCAAAACACTGTGCAGACCTACTTCTAAATAGCCAAAGCAGAACAACACCTCCTTTTAATACAGCACATGCTTGATGAAGTTGCCCAAATGAGACCTTGCATAATTCCTTTAAAATGTTGCTAACAGGAGGCACCAAGAGTCCTCAGAGCACAGCTAGCGATAGTGCAAACCCTCCTGGGATGTCCAGATAACGTGACTTGTTTTTTCTGGAGGCACTGGTAGGAGAGTAAGGGGAGAGTAAGGGACACAAACCCTCACAGTGAAATAGGTGAGGATGTGAATGCATGGTCAGCCTGTCCCGCTGTGACACCTGCGTCCGGGCTCTTCTGCAGAAGCAATGCCAAGCAGCTGACTCCCCACGAGCAGGCACCCCACCTCACGTTTAGCGTATGGGGTAGCTACGAGATTTCCTTAGGCTTTCCCCGGCTTAGGTCCTGCAGCGTTGCCTGGCTCTCCAGGAGGGACATCAGTTGATGCCACTCTTACTGTGCAGTGGGGACATAAGTCTACATGCAGAAAGGGTAGAGGGCACAAAGCTTTGTTATTTTCAATCATGCCTCTGATATTACTCTGTCTGTTATGTTTTCTGATCTCTGGGTGATATCCAGCAGCTTGGACTAGATTTACTCCTAATCATACCTTCTGAGTAACACTGAAATAATTTCTGTAGTGCTACTGTGTATTTGCACTGATGCTAGTGGCTGAAAATCAAGCTCTAGGGCTTGAGCACGTGTTTACTCCCATGTCTCATTAATACCTGGTAGTCTTCTTGAATAGCTGCAGGTTGCAGGAATGCCACACGCGTTCTGTTCTTCTGAATGGGCAATCCGTTAAAAACGCTGTCAAGACACAATCACAGCCTGGTGGCAGCGAAAGGGCTAAGACATGGTAGCCACAACATGTGCTTTATATTTATGAATGTGAAGCTTAGTAAAGAAAAGAAACATGAATTTGTAAGATTAATGAAGCTTCCAAGTTCCCATGAGCTCCAGAGCTAGGATAAATCTTGCTATTGAATCACAGTAAAGTTTTAATTGACTAAATTTACAGATACATTTTATTGAAAATGCCAATAACTTTGGAACAAAGCGTTACATGGAGCAGGCTGGGGAGGAAGATAAGCCTTTGCCACCTATTCATTATTTATCTTTTTTATTATTTCTAAACTAAATATAGTGCTATAATAGATCTTGATTATCATTGTGCTTTCCATATTCTGTTTACATTAAAAATTAAAAAAGAAATCAATATAAAAGAATTTCAGATACAGTGCACTGGAAGAAAAAATAAAAACCCCTTTGTGAAGGAATTTTGTTCTTCTTGCAGAAGAAATTACTTTGCATGCTATGAATAGCAGTCGTTCAGTAAGCCACCTAACAGACTTTGATAGAATTATAGGTTATGATGTATTAGTTGGACAAAGCAATATTAATATTTTATCCCAGGAAAGGTTGCATCAAGATTAGCAAGGTAGCATATTTCAACTTTTATTTTCCTCCATTTTTAGTGCCAGGAAAGGAAGTCTTGTTTATACTGTCAATTGGAGAACAGCTCCTACCTGGTGAGTTTTCATAGTACACTTCATTTCTTGGGAGAATTTAAACTGATCCACTTTGGAACATATTTGTTAACTATGCTTTCTTAGAGAAAATACTTACTATTACATCGTTATCTGAAATATCATTTCAACTTGTATGATGCAAGGATTCTGCTTGCAACCTTCTAGAAGTTTTACAAGAGATCGTTTTTGAAAGTGTATTTAATTTTTTTAGTAAATTTCCACTTACGATAGTTGACTGAGAAAAAATAACCACACCATTACTAATATTTATTTAACAATTCATACACCACAGTAAATGTCACTCTTTAAGTTCCAAAATGTAGATCATGATCATCATATGTACATCACAAATTTTTTAACCAGTATTGGAAAATGTCTTACTTTCCTCTTGGTTTAAAAACAACTCAGTCTATATTTTTTTTTCTTTAAATCACCAAAATCCATTAATTTCAGCATGCCATTAATAAAAAAAAAACAAAAACAAACAACAGAAAAAAAAAACCCAACCAGATTTCTGTATACATACGTAGCTCTGATAAAACAGATAAGGAAAACTATGTAAAGTGTCTAACAGAATACTTTAAACCAGGTTGTCATTATTAAGTCCTGATAATGAAATAAGCATCGTTCAAGTCAGTCTCTCTACAATGTATGAGAACCTGTTTATATTCTTGAAATAGCCTGTGAAAAGCTTGTTTGCAATTAAGTGCTTTGATGGTGTTCATAGGACAGAAGCCTTTTTCAAAAGGAATATATCCGAGGCACAGATATATTTTTCTTTTGCTGCGGCTGTGAATGGAACTTAAGCATTCAGCCTTACCTACCCTGCATACTCAAAAATATAGAGCCAGACCCTGTGAGTATCATAAGGAAGGACTAAAAATATATTTCAAAGACCCACACACATTTTAAGATTTTGCATTTGCCTTTTGGGTTTTGACCTTTTAGAATTCACAAAGCTTTCTCTGTACCGCTGAGGACAGAGAACTTACTAAAGCTAGAAAAAAGGAGTTATAATCACATTACTTCAGGAGCTTTGGATTTTAGAAATACACCAAATATCTTTACCTTACAATAGAATTAGATTGACGGCAATACCATCAGGACAGCAGAGAATATAAGTAGAGACATAAATACAGGGAATGACCTGACTTTCTTTTTAGCTCTTTTCTATTTTAAAGCCCTAATATATTAAATCAGAGAGCTACTAAACCCAGGTGGATCTTCATGCCCTGCTATGGATACATTTGTTTTCACTGAGCCTTACTTCAGTTATGTCCTAAAAGTTTAAGGTTATACAGTACTGGCACAATAATAAAAGCCTAATTATACTGTTAGCAGTTTGGCTGCATTATTTATTTCTCCTTCCACTAAAACCTGAAACAGAGCAACTAATCAATCAAAACCAAAAAAATCACAGGTGAGTAAAGCTAGCTGTCTTCAATTTGCCCATTGCAGTGTGAAATTGAACAAATTCAGCTTTTTGAGGGGGAGCTGTGTTCTGTGGAAAAAACATTCTATTAACACATTAAGTGCTTAGGAGTCACACAGAGAAGAGAGTCTGGGTTTTTCTCCTGTGGTATCAAAGGTGTCCATCATGTTTACAAACACCAGTTGTGCACAGCTACTTTCTGTAACAGTTGATGAAAACACCTGACAGCATTTAAGGTCCAGGGCATGATTTTCTTTAAAGTGCATCATGAAGGTACCCAGTGTCTTTTGTGGTTTGTCACCCATCAAGTATTAAAAGGGCATGGGTTGTTTTTCCTTTAATGTAGTTCCCCCATATTGTAAGGTTTTTGCCTCTGGAAATTTACCTGCCTTCTGATGGCTGATTTTTCTCTCACATCTGTAGGAATCAATTAACCCCCACAGATTTTACATCAGTATTTGCAGGGTGGATGAGAAGGAGCAGTCAAGTGCTAGGTTTTACATCCCCTGTGTGTCACTCATTCTCTAATCTAGTTCAGACAAATGAACTGAGATCATTTAACTAGGAATTACTGCTGCTGCATGAAGTAAAACCTCCTCCCCCACTTCTGCTTTTCCTTCTCTCAAATGGTCATGCCTTACTCCTTTTTTGGAGTATATGTTATAAAATTAACACAAATGTTCAAACAATTTCAATTCTTCTCAACCCCATTGTTAACATGTCCTGCCCTGCCTAGGGCTTAGGGTCAGGAAAGTTTCCCTAGGACAAGTAAAGAAAGTTACAGTCTCCCTGCATGAGCTATAGTGGGAGCAAGAGATGGAAAAAGAGAGCACAGACATGCCTAGCCAAGCTCCTGACCTCATTTCCAGGATGACCTGACTCCAATGCTTTGCTTGTTTCTAGCTGGAGGTAGGAGAAATCAGCTTATTCCATGCATTTATGTATTTGTATTCTTCAGTCAATGGGGTGGAAGATAGAGGTAGATGGATGACTTATGCTTCATTCAAGCATTGCCTTTATCCTTTGGTTTGTGGACAGCTGAAAGTCTAGGAAAGTGACCAGTCCACTGATCAGACATTAGTGGGAAGGAAAGGCCATATTTACCTAATAAACTGCATTGAGGAGAAATGAGTAGGGACTTCTCCAAACCCTCAATTTATATGTTTCATGTGGAGGAAATATTATGGCCTTTGCAATGTATTTATCTAGAGATAGCTAAATATCTTTTATATGCTGTTGCTTTCTTCTATTTTGCACAATAATTTCATTCAATTCTTTGTAGTCTAAACTAATTTCCTCCACCACAGCATTTTATTATTTGCTGATTGTCCCTAGGTAGCTTAATTACTGGCAAGAGGATAATGAAGTAAACCTGGAGCCAATATTTAAGTAGAGTGGAGCTACTCAAGTGTAATGAGCATTTTAAATTGCCTTTTAGTACTTTATAAAGACCTATAACAAAATACTACCTTCCCTCCTGTCTTGCCTATTAAAATGCTGTCAGGAGTTGGTACACTGCAATCAACACCTAGGTGCAATGTGCCTGCCAGGAAGGGGGTGCTTTCTGCTGGGCAGGCTCTTCTGTGGCTCCATTTGCTCTCATAGCATCTTCGCTAAAACAGAAAAACAAGAACACTGGGGACTTGAAAGGTCTCCTGGTGTTTCTTCTTTACCTCAAGGAGACCATTATGAGTTAGTGTTGATGTCCTCACACATTCTAGCAAAGTTCATTATTTTCCATCTACTTAAATACCTTCCATCATTTCGATTACATCATCTAGACTTCACTCTTAAATGTTTTGCTTTTTGTGCTTCTTTTGCAGAAAGCTTCAAACCAGAGCTGACTTCATTTCTAGTTACAAGAAAACTCCCTGTGCTTTCTCACACATGGTCCGTACGAAGTCCATCCAAGTAAGTGGGAACGGCACTGGCACACTCTTGCTCATGGCTGGATCAAGGGTGCTTCCTTGGTGGGCACCCAGGGTGCTCCTAGGCAGTGCCTGTGCTGGGGTCAGGAGGGAGTATATCTTCCCTGTTTGGGCATAAGGGGAAGGGAGAAGAGGATTTAGCTCTATGCATTTAGCCATGCTCTGCCTCTTACCCTCCGATTCAGAAAATTAGTCCTGCCCTGTTTCATTGACTGGCATAGATGTAGCCCAAAGGACTAAGCTGAAACTTGAGTAATAGCTTCTCTTCTGCAATTTCTTTTCTTTGTGATTTGCATGGAGTAAGTCAGTCACCTAGGGCCCAGTAGGTGACAGCAAATGGTGCTTCATTTCCAGCTGATCACATACTAGATAATACACATAACAAAGGCTGAAGCTTCAAACCATACTTATTGGTCTGAGCCTCACAGACCTCTCATGAGGTATATAAAGATGTGATACCCTCAGCCACATTTCTTGAGTGTTTGAAGTGTTATCATTTTATAGCTAGGGGCCTTGGAATGTGAAAGGTGCTCTGTAAGTTATTATTTATGGGCAGTCTTGTAGGAACTAAATTTGCAATCTGTACTTTTAAACCATCAAATTCATTTTGATGCAATTTAGAAAAATATGTAGTATTTCAGTCATGAAGGATTTTATTTTAATAAAAGTAGTACGGGAGCTTCAAGGGTTGTGATTATTACTGGATAACCGCATCCTTGAGGAATTAGAACCATTTAGATACTCTTTCTGTCCAATTAAAATATGACACCATGGGATTAAATGTTAGGACATATAGCATGAGTAATGATTTCATGCCTTATTAGGTGCAAATAAATGTTAACAGGACAAGAAAGATAACAGGCCAAATTAACTCTTGGGTCAAGCTGGACAAGGCTCTGTTGAATTCTGCACTCTTTCTGTGTGCGATACACCATGACTGGATTCAGCCAAGTGTGCTTTTATGGCTGTGATATTTATGGTGCATATTGACTCTGTTGGAGATGTATATTGCACCATAACTCAAGAAGTCTCAGCTCACAGACTGAAGATCCATCTGATGCTGACAACACTGATCTTGCTTGGGCTTGTTCTTACAGGAGTTGGCTGAGCAAAGTAGACAGGGCTAATGGTCCCTTTGCTGTGGGTATGAAGCTCAGCATCAGGGACATCTAGCGCACGTGTCTCTTAATGTCCCAGTGGCAATGGGTTAAATCCAATATGATCAGCACCGTAGCATTTCATTGTAGTCACCTTGCTTTCCAACAGCACTGTCTTCAGTCAGACTCCTTTCTGAGGAAAGGGAAGAACTAAAACTGCACCAAGTGTCACTGAGCAACAAACCACATAAATTACCTGGTAGTAAAGGCTGAGGAGAGGAACTGGGATTCATTCTGACCCTGCTGAGGGGGTTCAGCTCCAAAGTCTGGCCTGGGGAGACACAACGAGCCATCAGCAGTCAGGAACTCGCCCTTAAAATCTGCAGTTGCCTGAACCTCACAGGAATGGCAATGGCTGCAGGGCTGCACTCTTCTCCTCCCTCCTTCAACCAGTAGCACACCCCTATATGGGAAGGGTAACAGAGATTGTCCTCTTCTCTCCAAAAGGCTTTAAACTCACAAAGGACTCCAAATGTTTCTTGGTCTATTCAGTGAATGAGTTTATTTCAACTCCTTCTGTTGACACTGTTATATTTTACATGAAAGGAGTAAATGATTGCTGATGAAGAGCACAGAGAAAGACCAGCTCTGTAGCCCAGGACACACTCACTTGTGTAGGAGGGGGAAGATCAGCCTGCAGTGAAATTTTGGAGCATAGACTGGAATTCAGTCTCCCCTTCAGCAGACACATGGCTTGACAGGCTGTAGCACCAGCCTCACTACTCTTTGGACAAGTTGATACTTTTTACACCTTTCACAGATTTCTCAGATCCCCTTCAGCTCAATAGAATTATGTGTATGCTTAAAGGCAAGTATGTAATTAAGCTGATTACTTCATTTAGAGACAGATTTATATAACTGTCCTTTATCTGAACTAAGTTTTGCACACCTTTGAATAAGAAACTATTGTCGTGGTCTTCATATTACCTTTCCCTAAAGTAGGATCATTTCTAAAGCTTGGAATTGATATGTCATGTTACATATGCTCAAATTGTTTAATGCTACTCCCTAGGTTATATAAGCATGACAAATCATCTGGAGGCAATTTGCTAAGCAGCTTCTCTTTCCTTCAAACCTGCTCAAACCTTTTGGCATCTCTCAAAGAAGGTGAAAACGGTGACCAATCCACATTATTTTTGAAAATTGATGCAGCTAGGAAAAGAGAGGATAAGTAAAGGCTATCAATCAAATCTCTCAAATGTAGCCCACGGTGTAGCTACTGGACAACAGTCCTTGGTTATGTCAAAAAGATATTGAATTTAAAATATAAATCTCTGTAAATGAGAAAAGGTTGCTATTTAAAAATAAAATAACCTTCTTGATTATGCTATTTAATGAAAGAAGGTGCCTTATGATTTATGTATCACTCTGGTCACATTTCTAACTCTTCATTTTTATTAGGTAGTTACGAATTTCACTATATACCAACCAAAGGGCATACTTCTGCTGATCATATTGGGCAAAATCCTTCTGCAGATTTTCCTCAAGTGACTCTTGTGACATTTTGTAGTTCAGATGGATGACAACTGTGGGTTCAAAGCAAGCTGTGAAAGACCTGAAGTAGTTTTCACTGCTTCACAAATCAATGCTGTCAAGAGCAAATCTTGACCTTTATGCAGTTTTAATTAATTTGATAAAAACCTTTGGCATGGCGAGGTAATTTAGAGATGTATGGAAAAGACTTGGCTGTCTAAGTAGTTTCTGTCAATTTTGACAAGCACCATAATGGAAATTAAGTAAAGGTCCATGAGAGTCTATCAAACAGTCAGAAGGGTATTATGTCCTATCCTGTTTATTCTGTTTTGCACACCAAAGCCAGGCAAGGTGAGCTGCAACCTAAAGACTAGCACCAGAGTTTGCTTTCAGACTGCCTGAAGATGGTTTAAATTTAGCAGACTACTTATGGGGTCTGAGGTTAACGGATTTGCGGGAACTCTGCTGTACTAGCAACTTTGTACTATCAGTGTGCTAAAGTAAGAATTTTTGGTGCTTGGAGGACTCATCTTCTGCTTCTGCAAACCTGCTTGGACTGACTTAAAACCTAAGAAAATAAAAAAATTGTGCCAAGCAACTCCTTTCAAGATATAGTTATCCATAGAATTTAACTTCTAGCATAAATTTGCATAACTTCAAAGTGTTTTGAATAATATGTTAACATTTCCAGTAAGCTTTCATACCTATAAAGTTAGCATGGTCTCCAGCTGATTTATGAAGTACATCAGTGAGATACCCCTGTCAGATCACCCGATCAAGTGTCATGTTTCTCTTTCATATCACATACTGACCAAATTGGTACAACCAGCTCACAAGTGGTAAAATGTTATAGCATGCTGACTGTCTGTCCTGTGGCATTAATAATAGTGGACACAGGTGTGATGGACCTGCTCTGTGATGTGGACACAAAAGACATGAATATCGGCTTCATCTATTATGGCTAAAATTTCTGTGCTCTAAAGCCATATTTGTTCTGCTTTAAAAAAATGTCTTTAATGTGGATATGACTAAGGAGAATTCAGAATAGAAATGTTGTTTTGTATATTGCTGGTATGCACTATCTTTACAATGGGAATAATACGGATGGATAGAAGTATTGCCTGCGAAGAGCACAGAGCTGAATGAAAGAGAAAACACCACTACCCACAGATAGAACAGGACAGACTTAAGTTCCAGTTGGGAAAGTTAATAATGATTTAATGTTGTTACCTGCTCAAGTTTAAACAGGGATTTACAAGAAGTAGGATCTTAGCTAGCATCTGACAACTAATAATCCAAATTCCAGACCAACAAACACAGATCATGCCATCGCATTTGTTAAGAAGGAAGTGAATGCCTGAGGAGACATGGACTTCATTCTTAGTGCAAAGGCATGTCTGAGCATAGGATTATTCAAGAATATCTATTCCACTTAAAATTTGCATTTCACCATCCTGAAATGTCAGGTGTTGACAAGCCCTAATTTAAGGAACAACAAGTAAAGACTGGTGTTCTTTATAATGGGACTATTCAGTGAACACAATCAAGAACCTGAAGGTCCAGGACACCTCATTTGGCACAGATTCTGAGACCTGAGTTTCACTTAGAAACTTACAGAGGAGCTATTTTACTGAGAAAAGTGATCCTAATCACAACACAGGTTTTGTTTTTTTTTTTTTTTTATTACACTGTGGAATCTCTGAAATCTCCTTGGCTGCATTGAGAAAT